>PVKY010012466.1:0-11506 GCA_004027775.1 Bradypus variegatus | reverse complement strand
CCCAACTCTGGTGCCTAGTGCAGGTGACTTAGTCTGGACGCCTGTGAGTTGGGGCTACCTTGGGTGGGGGTGGGGGGAACAGGAATCCCCTCCCCACCCCCCACCCAGACTCTGGGCACCAGGCTGAGGGGGCCTGAGGGAAAGTCGGGGGCTCTGGAAGTGGTGACCCTCAGGTTCTCAGAGGAGTCACAAGGATTTGGCCCCTGGCCCATCCAAGGGAGGGGCTGCAGAGACTTCAAATGGAACTGGAGATTGTGTCTGAGGAAGACACCACCAGGGCCCTTCCAAGCTGGTCTGCCAAAGCCCAGAGGCTCTGCCACACCAGGGCCACGGAGCAGGAAGGGGAAGGCATAGGGCTTCTCCCCTTCCTGCCAGGGCCTGGGGCCTTCTGCTGAGTCTCAGGCCGAACTCTTCTGAGTTCTTCAGTCCCGAGGGGGAGGTCAGTGTGAGAAGGAGCAAGGGTCTCCCTGGAGTGGGGCAGGGGTGGGGCGGGGTAAGTTGAGGCACTTGGGCCCTGCTTCTTTCCTTTGCACCTGGGCAGGATCCCACACTGCGGACTCACACGTGAGGAGGGTTTTTCTGTCCACAGCTGGGGGCAGCAGCTCATAGGAGTTCACCTCAATGCCTGGGGGAGAAGGAAGGGCTTGGTTGAGGACAACTCACAGCCCAGCATCCTGGAGAGGGGCATGGGCTCCCAGGAGGCTGGGTCACCTGAGGGAGGTGGTGCATAGCAGGCAGGGCTTTCAACCAGTCCCTGGAACCCCAACCCACCACCCTGTAGGGCGGCCCCATCCTGCATCATGCAGGTGACTCTCCAGTGGCCGGGCCTGCCAGGTGCTCACCATTCAGGAGCTGGTTGATGAAGCTGAAACCCACATTTGCCAGCTGGGTCTGGAGCTCGGCCAGGGTCTCTGGCAGCTGGAGAAAGCTCTGCTTCTCCTCACAGTTGATGCCCATCAGGGGCTCCATGCAGGCTGGGGAGTGCTTTAGCCTGGGGAACTCCTGGCAAGCAGGGAGGTGGCAGTGGTTCCACCTGTTAGCCAGGGCCCAGGCTGATGCCAGGAGCTCCTGCTTGTGCCAGGGCTTGGTGGCACCCAGAACCAGGGGGCAGGTGGAGCAGGAGTCACCCCTTTCCAAACCTGGGCATCTCTCCTCTCCAAGCTGTTTGGAAGTTTTAGGTTAGGGGTCTGCCAAAGGTACAGCCAGTGTTGCCCTCAGCATTAAATGAAATGGACTAGGAATTTTTTTTTGAGCCTTTACTTGCTGAGTGAAAAACACTTGTCAACATTACCAAATGCTTCCTGTTGTGCGTGAGGGGGACGAGGTGAGCCCCAGGAATCTGCTCAGGGGCGTGATGGCAGTTTAAGAAACGAGATCTGTGCTTGGTGCTCCCAAGCACAAGGTTTGGGCAGGCCCGAGGCCCCAGGCCCCGGGCCCCAGGCTCCTGCCCATAGAGATGGTTGCAGCAGGGCTGGGAAGGAAAAGGGATTTCAATCTAAGCTCTACAGATTATTCTGGTCTCATTCCTGGCCCTGGTTTGGAGGAGTCTGGAGTAACTAAGACTGCGTCGAGTGCCCAGAATCCCAGGGCACACCCCCATGTTGCAGGGAAACAATGGCAGTGAAGGTAGGGTCTGAAAGAAGGATGCACTTTCCAAAGGGTATGGCTGTGCTCGGAGGCGGAGGAAGAAGTCAAGGGTGGTGCAAGCTGGGGCTCCCGTCTGCTCAGGACAGATGGCCTGGGATGAGAAGGCTCCCGAGGCAGGGGAGCCAACAAAGTAACGCAGCCCAAAGCGCTGATCGCTTTATCCAGAAGTCTGGGAAGATACAGTGTATTTGGGGTATAGGGCGAGTGGGGTTCTGATGGGGCCCAGGCCGCGGCTGGGGCTGGGCTTGCCTGCAGAAATTGCTGGTCCTGGTTGGTGAGCAGGGTGTGCAGCCAGATGCTGTCTCCCTCCAGCTCCAGGAGCCGGCCCGGCTCTGCTGGATGGAGCTGCCCAGCTTCCCCAGTGCAGCTGCCCTCCTCCCTGTCTATGAACTCCAAGACTTTCAGCTGCAGCTGCTTGACCTCCTGGATGATCTCCAAGAAGCAGGTGATGACCTCACTGTGCACCGGCTGGATCATTTTCTGGGGAGGTGGGAGCATAGAGAGGCATCTCTGAGCCCCATGCCAGGACCCCTGCTGCCAGGTCCCGGAGCCAGCCCACACATCCTGCCTCTGTGTGCCTGACCCTGTGCCACCCCCCAAACCAACCCTGAGAGCTCCCCTCAGCCTGATGGAGGGGACTAGGCTTCAGGTGGGGCTGGGCCAAC
This sequence comes from Bradypus variegatus, assembly GCA_004027775.1. Taxonomy (NCBI): domain Eukaryota; kingdom Metazoa; phylum Chordata; class Mammalia; order Pilosa; family Bradypodidae; genus Bradypus; species Bradypus variegatus. The sequence goes on along the minus strand of PVKY010012466.1, from coordinate 9,194 downwards.
CTTACTGACAGAAAGGCCATCTGCCCCCCGGTGCTTCTGGTGGTCAGAGGCAATGATCAGCATCTGGTTCTCCACATTGGCCTCGATCTTCCGAACCTCAACCTGGGGTGAGGGGGTGGGGGGTGTGCCCCTGAGTCACAGAGGTGACCCAGAAGAAGCTGTTCTGCAAGCAGCCCTGTGTCAGAGCCCAGAGGAAACACACGTCTTGCATTCCTCTGCTCTGCCTAAATGAGAATGAGAGAGTGAGACTAGAGCTAGAGGGGGGCTGCCTTCTTAGGAAGTGTGTCTCCTTAGGAATCAGCTTCTCTGCTCCTGAACATGACTACAGGATTCCAGGTCAAAGATGGGGGCTGTGGAGGGGCCCGTGGGGGCAGTGGGCACAGGAAGGCACATCAGGTATGGAGCATGCTGCCCAGGGCAGGACTGTGTTCTCAATTCCAACCCCATATGCCTTGTTCTCCACTCATTCCAGCAATGGGCATTTTCGTTTGGTTATAATATATTACAGAACGGTGCTACTCTAAGTGCCTGTCCATGAACTACCGCTGGTCCACAACAAAATAAGGAGTTTGGGCTGGACCACAAATCAGTGCTTCCTTCATTGAGAAAGTCTTGCTGTGAAGAAAATGTCAGTTGAACTGAACAGCGCGCTTAGTGAGAGGTTGGCTCACCTTCCCGCACGGGTGCCTTGTCTTGCAGTGGGCTGGCCAGTGAGTGGCTAGGTCAGAAAGCCTGTTACAGACTATGCACAACAGTAGCTAAACTATAAGTATTGCACTATAAAAAGCAACACAAGAATATTAAAGTGTGAAAATAGAGAAAAGGAAGGGATTCACCCAACCTAATGTGATGTGTTTGTATTTTGAAATGTTTCCTTTTAGCCTTTCTATCTGTGCAAAAAAAAAAAACAAAAAACATTTTTTTCCCACCACAGGATACCCTACATATAATTTGGACCCTTGATCATTTCACTCGTTAGCACTTTTTTCATGTCATGATGTGGCCCTGGCAACCATCACTTGAGTGGTCGCATAACTTTTCTCCAAGGAAATACATGCCTGGGGCTCGTGCAAACCCAGAGACCCGAGCGTCCCCTGCCTCCCAGGCCCGCACCCGCCACCCTGCCTCACCTCCCTGCGGGCTCGCTCCTCGTCCAGGGAGCCTATGTCGTGGTTCTTGTGCTCCCCCAGCAGGCAGGCCATGAACACGCAGCAGCCCTCCGTCCGGCAGTATAGCCGCTGCAGCTGGCGGTGCTTCCGGCACAAGTGGGATTTGAGATCCCACACGGGCTCCAGCAGCCGGTGGTACTGAACACCTGGTCCTCGAAGTGGCTGTGCAGGTGCTTCTCACACAGGGAAGCCATGCACTGCAGGCACGACTTGACGGACTTGAACTTCTGGGGGGAACAGAAGTCGCAGGGCACGTCCCTGGGCCTGGCCATGTTCCGTAAGGTCCCTGACACCTGACCCTTGGCCTGGGCAAAGCAGGCCACCATCTCCCCCAGGATGCCATTCTTGCAGAGGCAGGGCCTGGAGGAGAAGGTCTCTCGGCACTGGGGACAATAGAGTGTCTCACCAGTGGCAGCCTGGTGGTCCCAGAAATCTTGGAGGCAGGTCATACAGAAGTTGTGGCCGCAGACGGTGGTGACTGGGTTGCAGAACACCTCCAGGCAAATGGGACAGAGGACCTGTCCTTAAACATGCAGAGATTACTGTTGTTACTTATCAGGAGTTGGTCTTGGGTAGGCCTTGGGGGCTGGGCAGGGGGCTGTGGGGCGGGGACTTGGTCCTGGACAGGCCCTGGGAAGAGAAAGGTGGAGCCACATTGATGCCAAGGCTGAGGGGTCTTTTGGGGGTCCACCAGCCCTTCCCTCAGAAGTAGCTGTCTGTCCATGGGCTGCAGGGACTGTGTCATCTGCCAACTCACATGGGGCATGAATTGGGGATGGAGTACATAATAAGGTCCTGCAAGTGTTCGCTTGTCTCAGCCCTAACTCCTGGAACAAACCCAGGCAAAAGGTGGACAGGTGGGAAGATGTTACTTGGTGACAAGGGAAAGGGTCTCTTCCTTGGCATGGTGGAAGAAGGGTGGGAAGCACAGGTACTTATGTGATGTGCCCTGCAAATCTGTAACCAGTTGGTCAGATGTGAGGGTAGCCCTGTCAGCCCCCGAACTGGTGAATCTGGTGTCTGAAGTGGGGGCAGTCTTGTGGAGGCCTGTGCCCTTAAACTGTGAGGCCTAACTCTGAGTAGTTGGTGTCAGAATTCATTGTGATGGCTGAATAATATTCCATTGTATGGATATACCACATTTTGTTTATCCATTTATCTGCTGATGGACACTTGGTTGTTTCTACCTTTTTGCTATTGTGAATAACGCTCTATGAACATTAGGGTACAAGTATTTGTTTCAGCCGGTTTTCAAATTTTTTGGGTTATACCTGGGAGTGGAACTGCTGCGTCATATGGCCATTCTGTTTAACTTTTTGAAGAACCATCAAACTGTCTTCCACAGCAGCCACACCATTTTACATTACCACCATCAGTGTATATATTTCTCCACATCCTTGCCACTTATTTTCTTTCTTTCTTTTTATTCTTAGGGCCATCCTAGTAGGTGTGAAGTAGTATCTCATTGTGGTTTTAATTTGCATTTCCCTGATGACTAATGATGTTAAAAGTTTGTGTGGGGGGATGGATCCCTGAAGCGTCTCTCTGCCATCTTGACTGGGGCAGGGCCCATTTTATTCTTTTTATTCTGGCTAGTGCTTTTTTATATAACCCAGGTTGCCATGGGAATTAAATGAAGGCATTAGTGGAAATACCTAACAGGGCCTTTCCACACTCCTAAACGTTGGTCATGACTGGACCATTCTTCTGAGTCCCAGACTTTTAATCCAATTTGTCTTCTGGACACTTTTACCACCAGCCCCTCCAAATCCACCTGTCCAGAACTGAACTCATTTCCTTACATCCAATCAGCTCCTCCCCCTGTGCCCCATCTCAGTTAACAGAATATTACTCTTCCAGTTTCCCAGCCCAATTCTGGCCGCCATTCCAGACTTTCCCTACTCTCTAACCTTATCCCTTTTAATATCACACTGAGCCTGCCTTCTACTTTTTTTAAATCAGGGTTTGATTCTGGCTCCACATGCCACTCCATTCCCTCTGCCCCTGCACAGATGCCACCGAGTCTCACCTGCCAGCAGAGCAGCTTCTTGGCTGCCTCCCTGCCTCCAGCATTCCCCTCTTCCACTCACTTTTTCTCGGGCCTCGGTGACTCAATCATGGGGCACCAGTGCCTGGTGCAGTTGCTGGCATGCAGTGGCTGAGTCGAGGGCAACAGGTAAGTGGATGTTTGCTCTCTGTGACAGAGGTCCCAGACCTGAGCAACACTAGACATGGGAGCAGGCTCTCCATGCTGTCTCCCACCCACCAACCACACCCTTCTCCACCTTTCGGGTTTAGTTCAAGAACTCTATGGAGCTTCCAAACCTCCTTTTCCCAATATGTGTTTATTGGCTGCACATCACAACTGAGCAAATCAGGACATCTGAGGATACTTTGACCCTAAGGTTATGTTTTGTTCTTTGATCTGCCAACTGTGTAGAGAGTACACAGTTATCAGAGCATGCCAAGTTATCAGAATGAAACGTGCATAGAAGCACTAGCCCAACTTTGGACAAAAAAGCAATCCAGGAATATCTGAAGGAACTTGCTCACAATTTCCTTACAGAAAAGCTAAGAAATACTTACACACTATTAATCTTCTATCCATTTTGTAACATTTAAAATAAAATAATCTTACATCAGTTTAAAATACACAAATTTAAATATATAAGAGTTAGATTTTGATTTGCAAAATTTGACTTGGGAAAAGTAAACCTGGAGGAAATAGTAGCCACAAAAGAAAACACACGAAGGCAGAACTAGAAATGGTAAATTGAATTAAATTCAAGGAAAACAATAATCCTAATGAAAATATTTTTAAGCAAAAATTAAAAGGGAAACAGAAAAACTTAGAAACAATTAGCTGCACTGTATAGAAGACTGATCAAGGAATTAAACTGACTTAATGGAATATTAGGGTTCTTTCCAGGGGAGAACCTTATTAATGAAGTTTTCCATTTGGTACAATTCTTATTAAAAATTTACCACTGCACTGCCACCTGGGCTTTACGAGAACAGATCCAGTGATCTGAATTATCCACGGCAAAGACTGATGCTGCATGGATTCCCCCATCAAACTCCAACTGGAGAAACCCCAACCTTGCAGAACTTTAGAGTTTTGGAATAGACCCATGCCCTCTTTTGCAGTGGCTATTCTCCATTTGAGAAACAGCTCCTACCTTGCTGAAGGGCCCTGGTGGATAATGAACTCTTGGCCATGGGACCTCAAGTGACCACATGGCCTGAGTGGCCCATCATGAACTGGGTGTTGTCTGATCCTTCAGGCCCATTTGATGATTAATTAACATGGTCCAGGAAAAGTGACCATCTTTTTGGAGAGAGGGTGAGTTCATCTTTGTATAAAGGGCAGCTGCATCTTGTCACATGGAGGCATGAAGTTGTTTTGTTTTTGACCATGATATGGAATTTCAAATAGGCATAGAAAAAGATGCTCAACGTCATTAGCCATTAGGGAAACACAAATCAAAACCACAATGAGGTAACAATTCACATCCACCAGGAAGGTAATGGAAAATAAGTGTTGGTGAGGATGTGGAGAAATAGGAACCCTCAAACACTGTTGGTGGGAATGAAAAATGGTGCAGCTGCTGTGGAAAACAACTTGGTGATTCCTCAAAAAGTTAAACACAGAATCACCATATGACCCAGCAACTTCATTTCTGGATATATACCCCAAAGAATTGAAAACAGGGCCTCTAACATAATAGCACACAAATGTTAATAGCAGTATTATTTCCAGTAGCCAAAAGGTGGGGGCAACACAAGTGTCCACGAACAGACGAGTGGATAAACACAACGTGGTGTATCCATATGTTGGGATGTCATTCAGCCTTAAAAAGAAATGAAGTTCTGATCCATGCTACAACCTGGATGAACCTTGGAGACATCATATTGAATGAAATAATGAGACAGATATGAAATAGCAAGAAAATGCAATTTCAGAGAGACAGAATAGATTACAGGGTAACAGGTGGGGAGGAAGGAGAATGGGGAGTTAATGCGTAATGAGTGCAATTTCTGTTTGAGGTGGTGAAAGTTTTGATAATGCATAGTTGTAGATGATAGCACAACCTTGGGAATGTAATTAATACCACTGAATTGTATGAAAGTGGTTAAAATCGGAAAACTAGGTGTAAAAGCACGTATATAGATGCTTAGTAACCAAAGAGGTGGGCTGAGCAGGTCATCGTGTCACTGTACCTCAGCCTCAAACCCACCCTCTCTGCTCTGCTCTGGGACTGGGATGCTGCAAACACATTTCCCCTTTACCAGCTGGCTCTCCGATGACAGTGAACACGAGAGGAAAGAAAGAATGGACACTTACACTCTTTGCTGTCATCATGAAACCACAGCAATGCTGCTTCACGCTGGTAAGAAAAGGTGATTCCAGGAGTAGCAGCAGCTTCTCCTTGCAGCTTCCCACGGGCCTAGATGCAGCCTCGTGGAGGTCCCCAGGGACCCCAGCACCAACCTGCCAGCATCTTACTCCCCACAGGGCCCCCTTCCCTTCAATCCCGTGTTACAGGGGTCATAACTGCATGCTGCCATCACCATGTGGTGACACCTGAGTGGACCTCCTTGGCCCTTTCCTTTCTCCAATACCCGGCTAATACTTTAAATTCCCTGTTGAAGTAACTGCTTCGTCTCCATCCCTTGATTGGACCCTGACTGATACTATATACCTTTTCTGCTCGTTTCTGTGAGGGTACACCTCATCTCCCCAAATGGAAGCACCAAATGGGAAGGGACTATAGAATCCTTCATTGTCTGATACTTATTAAATGAACAAGAAAATATTTTGTTGTTCACTTGATTCGGACCACAGAAAATGGGCAACTGGTCACTTAGTCTCTTCCAGGAAGATTTTTTTACCTTGAAAACCATGTCCTGCTCCTCCCCTCATCCCTCTCCAGCTCTCTGGGGGGCAGCCCATCTGTCCCTACCTTCTGCTGCTCAGGACTCTGCAGCAGGAGGAAGGCGGCCCAATACCAGGAGAAATGGGGACTTCATAGGATGGCCTGCTGGAAAAGGTACAGTGACATCCATCTCCTGAGAACGGTTTGAGAGTCACTGACAGATGGCTGTGGAAACCAGAGAATTTGCAATGATGGAAGTTGTGATGGTTAGGTTCATGTGTCAACTTGGCCAGGTGATAGTACCCAGCTGTCTTGTCAAGCAAACACTGTCCTAACAATTGCTGTGAGGACGTTTGTGGCTGGTTAACAAACCAACAGGCTGGTTTATTAAATCATCAGTCAACTGACTGCAGCTGTAACTGATGACTCACCAAAGGGCATGTCTTCCACAATGAGAGAATGCAATTGGCTGGATTTAATCCAATTAATCAGTTGAAGACTTATAAGCGAGACAGACAGAGGACCTTCACTTCTTCAGCTGCCCAGCGAAGTGTTTCCTGAGGAGTTCATCAAAATTGCTGGTTCGTTTTCTGAGGAGTTTGTCGAAGCTGCCGGTTCGTTTCCTGAGGAGTTCATCGAACATCTTCCTTGGAGTTGATAGTTTGCTGACTGCTCTACAGAATATGGATTCGTGCATACCCACAGTTGCGTGAGTCACTTTTATAAATTTCATAGTCATAGTCTCACTGATTCTGTTTCTCTAGAGAACCCTAACTAATACAGAAGGCATACGGGAAAAGGCTTCAAGATTCACAAATTTGTTTCATTGTCTTTATTGACAAAAAAGAAAGTTACAGCATTTCAGACTTTATTCAAACACGGAGACGGCAGCAAAGGGCACCAACGAGTGAGAGGCTTGGCCCCGGGCCTCTGGGTCAAGGGCCATGCTGGAGGGCACGTGTGTCCTCTCGGTCCCCTCCCCTGGCACCTCTAGCCCTTCCTCTCCACACCTCACTGACACCCCTGAGGTCAGTTAAAACTGTGCAGGAACGAAGTCACTTTAGAGGAAGCTGGGCCCCACGTAACTACCAAGGAAAAAGACTAGGTTCTGAGGAAAAGAGAAGCGGAGCCACTTGTCATCACTCCGGAGATGCCAGGCTGCTCCTGGGCCTTGGACCCAGGGCAGAGAAAAAGGCAGGAAGCTGCTCCCCACTTGGCAGTACTGGGCAGCTGGAAAGACTGGGCCACTGGCCATATGACACCCCCAAACTGATGGGAAGAACTCTCTCTGAGGTTATCAGCCAGACTCTGCTGGGGAGGCGGCTTGTAAGCTTGGGTAAAATGCTTTCCCAGAAACCTTAAGAAATGAGTCAGTCTCAGATTCCTGGAACATTGGAACAATTCAAATTGTTATTGGGTTGCAGTGAGGAGAGAAACTTGGTGAAACCAGCCCTCTAAGAGAGTAGAAATAACGTTTAGTTCTGATTCACAGAGCATTTAGTTTGGGGCACAACAGCAGTCTTTTTACAGATCAGCTGTGGAATTCTGAAAAGATAAATGAAAAGACAAATGTGTTCATGAGGCACTTGCCTGATGTCAGCCCTCCAGCCCTCCTCTCTCCTTCCTGCTGAACTTGGTAAAAAGGCTGGGGTTGGGTCCAGAGGCGTGTGTCCCAGCCCTGGGCCCTGGCCCAGGCTGAGTCTAGGCAGAAGGACAAGGGGCCTAAAGCAACTAGGGTGACTGGCACAGGCCCCAAATGAAGCTGCTCTTTCTTTGGGCAGTCGTGTGTTACCTATTAGCCCAACTGGCCAAAGAGCACATCTTCAGAAGTCCTGTCCTCTCTGGTCAATGAAGTTCTTCCCATTTTCTTTACTTTTCCTTGACTATATCCCAATCTTTTTTATTTTTCCCTGAAAGATATGAAAGGATGGATGCCTGTAACCTTTTTGCTGTTACTAAGGGTAAAAGCTCATCTATGGCTGTGACAAAACTGGGCCCGGGTCAGACTCTGGAGGCATTGGCATGTATTCTCACATGGGTGTGTGGACATACAGTGTCAGCTGACACCCTGTACCTTAGGTACTCCCATTTCTATCCTACTATCTAGACATAGAAAATAAGGAAAAAAGCGAGAATGCTGGGGAAGAGTCAAGCCATTTAGGCATGGCCAGGTTACAAGCTCAAAAGACACTTGGCGCAGTCTGCAGCCATTTGCAAACATTACCACCCTAGAGCCTCCCAGGAAGCGGTGGAGCTGTGCAGCACAGAGAACCTCAGCCCTGTAGCTACCACGAGTGGCTGGCCTGAAGTGGTGGCCTCTTACAGATGGAGCATCCACCAGAGGCACCTTCTACGCGTCTCTCCAATGTGCCACACTATTGAGAATTGTCCAGGACAAACAAGGATTTCTGGTCCTTTTGCATTTCCTGGCTGCTCGAGACTCAAAAGCTCAAAAAGAAAGCCCAGATTCAAGCTCTGTGGTCACAGTGCAAAGGAGGGTTTCCCGTTTCAACCGCACCAAAGTAATCATTCAGCTTGGGTCAAACAAGCACTCAATCCTTGACAACATGGCACCGTGGCACTCCACAGAAAGTCATAAGATAATGAAGGAGTGGGGCTGGAGGTGCAGCAAGCCCTTGGACTGCCTAGCAAATGCAGACACACTACTGGGGACGATACAGAGTTGTTGATATCACTGTGGGTCACGTTTGCCAAGGTTAGAAAACCAAGAAGAGGAACAAAATATCGCACACTCAGTCAAGGCATTTCCAAGAGACAATCACAGAAATAACACTTTTGGATACAACATAACACATTTGGCAACTTTCCAAGAAACAGCCTTCCCCACCACCAGCCATCAGAGGCTCTAAAAAGTCCCTTTTTCCTTGGTCCAGATTAAAAGGAGAGGGAAGAAAAATTGGGTAAACAGGAGACGAGGGAAGGCTGCAGAAGCAGTTATGCCAACTAAATAAAGCTCCCGTGCATCTGACTCAGAGCAGGATGGAGCCTGCCTGGGACCTCTTCTTGGGGAGAAAGCACACTCTGTGGAGGGTCAGGCTGCGGAGACAAAGGAGGCAAAGCTGAACGTGGTAGGGGCTGAGTGCCCCGTTTCAAGAGCAGCAACTGCCAACCTCCAACCACAACGAAG
>PVKY010012465.1:0-11505 GCA_004027775.1 Bradypus variegatus | reverse complement strand
ATTTGCCAGCTCTCCAAAATGTGAAGCTCTCTCTGGCTTTGCACAACTGCCCCTCTGCTCAGGATTCCTTTCTCTCCAGCAAACTCCTACTACTGCAGGTTGTGAAAAGCTACCTTTAACAGTCAGGAAGTCAGCATTGGACAGTGGAAAGATGTATGGACTCTGGAGCCAGCCAACCTGCATGTGGATTCTAGCCCTGCCACTTACTGGCTGTGTGACCTTAGGCAAGTTACTTAATTTTTCTGTGCTTCAGGTTCATCTCTAAAATGGGCATGATAATAAGACTACCTACCTATGCAGAAAAGAGTTAACCTAGCAGACCTGACTTCTGTCCTTTGAAAGGCCTGCTTACAAGATTGGCCCTTGGCTGGCACCTGAGAACTTAGACTTTGAGAGGCTCCCACTAATAACTAGTAAGAGTGGCTTACTGCACCTAAATTATTTGTATAAGTTAATATGGTTTATGCTGAACACCTACTTTCCTCCTGGGAGTCTGGAATTTGGGTATGTGCCAGTTAGGGGTGCCTACAGGATCAGCCCCCAATAAAAACCCTGGGCACTGAGGCTCCTATGAGTTTCCCTGGTTGGTCACATTTCATACATTGTCACAACTCGTCACTGGGGGAATGAAATGAGTCTGGTATGACTCTACTGAGAGAGGACTCTGGAAGCTTATATCTTGTTTCCCCCAGACTTCGCTCCATGAGCCTTTTCTCATTGCTGATTTTGCTTTCTATCCTTTTGCCATATCAAATCATAGACATACATTAGGCTCTGTGCTGAATCCTGTGAGTCTCCTAGTAAATCATCAAACTGGAGGTTGTGGTCTTGGGGACCCCTGTTACACTACCTTAAGGCAGAAGAGAGAATTAAAGAGTTAATATACACAAATTGCTTAGAACAGCACCTGGCACACAGTAAGGACAGTATGAGTGTTTTTTATGACTGTTTCAAGCAGAGAGAGCCACTCTGTCTTCTCTACTTAGAATACTCCCTCTATCAGAGCATTATACACAGTGCCCTGTGTTCTTTCTTTACAGGCCTGTCTCCCTAATTAGGCTGTGAACGTCTTATATGGCAGTGGCTATCTCTTAGCATGTGTGTGACTGAATCACCAAATTACATGGAAGACTTTCCATCTCCATCGCCTGCAATGCTCAGGCATTGGCCTAGAAGCTATTCTAGGAAGCACACGAACACTGGGCTGGATCACCAGGAGAGCCTCTTCCCTGAGGGTGGGCAGGGCTGCTCTCAAATTGAGTGTGACCAAAAAAATGGGTCTCAGGCTCCCAAACCAAGCCTGAGATCAGATGAGCTAGAACCGAGGTCTGGCAGCCTTCTGCTCTGGCTTCCCCTTCATTCAATGGAAGCCGAAGTCTGATGGGTTATTACTCAGACAGTCCCTGTGAAATCAATTAAGCACTTGATGCTGCAGAGTGCAAAAGAAGAGGATCAGGGTTTGGGGGATCCTGAGCATGGCTCCTGCCAGAATGGACCACAGATGCAACTGCGGGGCTTACGGCAACTCCTGGCCTAGTTCTAAAGAGCACAGCTGGACCTGGTTTCCTCACTGGGACTCAGTTAACCTTGGGGAGTGCCACAGGCACAGCAGGTATGGAAGAAGAAATGGGTTGACCCTAAATCCCTTCCTCTCCTTCCCACTTCTGCTAGCTTTTCTTTTCCTGCCAGTGTGAAATCTAAATCCCTCCTGGTCATTCTACCAGCTGTTATGGTATTTGCTTAGCTATTTATTTTAGACTCTCAACACAGACACAGTTTGACAATTAGGGAAGGGACCCGTGACTATGTCTCTAGCGTCAGGAGGCTCCCGATTCTGATGGGACTTGTCAAAAGCTATTTAGGACAATGATCTGGAACAGGCTCATCTGTCTTTTGCTTCTAGATCTCTGTCAGGCCCTCCTTTCCTCCCCTCCTCTATGTGGAGGGGTCTCTTTTTGCCCTTTAATTCTCAGATCACATAGTACCAGGTCCACTGGGAAGTCTTCCCTTTTCCACACTCAAGTCTCCATTAAGTAGAAATCTTCCCTCATTCATTTTATTGTGCATTCATTTCACTTGTGTGTTAATATTTATTAAGCACCCACCATATGGAAAGCCCTGTGCTGTGTGCTGGGGATCTGGAGACAATGAAAACACAGCACAGTCCCTGCATTTACCTCTATCAGAACAATTAAACTACAGCAACATAAGAATCTGCTCTCTCAAACACCATTATCTGCTAGGCACAAAGAAGGTATCGAGTGACTATTTTTTTAATAACATGTATTACATGATAAGTAACTGAGCAATTATCTGTGCTAAGATTTTTTTCAGACATTATCTAATGTAATGGTTATACCAGCCTCATGAGGTAGATTAAAGATGGCTGCAAATTCTTTGACGCCCCTTCCATTGAGAAGTGGGTCTATTTCAACTCTTCTTGAAGCTAACTGGGCTATGACTGCTTTGAACAACAGAATATAGCAGAAGTGACACCATGCCAGTTCCAGGCCCAGTCTTTAAGAGGATTAACAGCTTCTGTCTCAGTGTTTGGAGCCCTGGGCCTTCCAATGTGAAGTAAACTACCCTGCTGGGAAGATCACCTCAAGAGGCTGAGTTCAGGTTTCCGGCTGTCCCCAGTAAGGTGTCAGGCACGTGTGTGGATCCATCCTGGATCCTCCAGATTGGCCTAGCTGCTGGCGGAAAACCCTGGATTGAAACCAGTCAGTACCACATGGAGAAGAATGGCCCAGCTGAATCCTTCCTGAATCCCTGACTCACAAGACTGTGAAATACAATAAAGTGGTTTTTCAAGCCACTAAGTTTTGGAGAAATTTATTATGCAACAATAGACAATCCCAACAGGAAGACACTACTATTATTTTCTCCATTTTAGAGATGAAAGAATTTAAGGTCTAGGCCCACAGCTAGTGAGTACTAGGGTGGGAATTTGAGCAGAGGGCATGTCTGGCCCTGAAACCTGTGCTCTGATCACAGGTTTATATAGTGATATATAAACTATATAACTGTATAATTATAGTGAATGAACCATCAGATATGTCCTCAAAACATCAGCAACAATATATTAATTTTTCCAAAGTAGGGAAGAGGAAAACCTACTATTTTTCCTCTACTTCTCTGGTGAGTAGGGTTTCCATAAATATTTTTGAATGACTTTCTTCTTCACAGGGTTAAAATGGGAATCAGATGTATGTGAAAAAAATGGAACTGTGCTGACTAACATTCTCAATACTTCCTCGCTACCTTTTTGAGAGATATGAATTCTTACCTCAGTTTACTGATGGGGAAAACAAGGTTCAGACACGTGAAGTAACTTGCCCAGCTAGTAAGGACTAAAGCCAAGATAGGAATCCAAGTCTACCTGGCTCTAAAGCCCATACTCTTTCCATCTCACCAAGTAGGTCAAAATCATTTATGATTCTATCTGCCAGATTTGACATTGATTGCTTTTAAATTGAACCTCATTACCTCTTCGCCATCAACCAATTAAGGTCAGTGTTAAGTTTCAGAATTCTGATTGCATTATCTACTATATTAGGCATCTTTCCCAGTTTGGGGTTATTTTTAGAGGCACAGGACTCAGGAGTCACAGTGGAAGGCTTCTTTGAACATTTCAGTAGGTTTTCAAGAATAAGGAGATCTTTGCTAGATCAAGAAGTGAGGGGGAACACAACTCTAACAGAGAGCTGTGCAAGAACATGTATGAAGGCACAGAAGCACGAAAGGGTTGGGGTTTGGGGGAATTCTGATAAACGCACATATGTGCACACTTGCATACACATACTTATGCTTAATATTAAATATATTTAATTATGATGTATATATGTATGGATATACATAAAATGGTATACGTGAGTATATACCAACATGTTAACAATGGCTACCTTTTGGTGGTGAATATACATGGTTTTCTTTTCTTCTCTCTTGTTTCCATTTTCTAACTCTGTACAACAAATGTTTATTGCTTGAGTAATAAAGTATAAGGAAAAAGAAAACCAAGTTCCATGTAGTTTGAGCCATGGATGTAGGAGGACAGAGGGTCAGAAAGCCAAGTGAGCACAGGCTGTTGAGGCAGGAGAGGTGAGCTGAGGTCACCTTTAAAACTCAAATTAACCATTAGGAAAACCTTGCTAATCCTCCTCTATGCTCCTTATCTTTGGAAAATCTTGGAAATCAAAGAAGGAAGTCCCCTGCTCCTCCCTTCCCCCACAAGTGATTCTAAGTGAGAAAAGTGATCACCCAAGCAGAGAGACTGACTACTGTACTCCCTGCAGAGAATTAGAACCATTGATTATTTCCTGGCTTCTATCAGACATGTTCAGCCACATTGGAAATAATGGAGATCTGATTAAGCTGCCCCAGGCAGGGATGACATACAATTATCCAACTCCATTATTGATGACAGCAAAGGAAGCATGTAGGGAAAAGACACATGATTTTAAAGGATGTTAACAGAAACAATATTAATTATGAGAAGGGGAAAGGGAGAATTGGACTGCAGCCTTGAGGCACTTGCTTTCAGAAAAATGATTCTATGGAAGCAAAATGAGGCAAAAGGATGCTGTTTTCCTTTCGTTGAACCCCACAAGCACAATATGCAAACATCATAGCTATATGCCAGGCAGTGTCAGATAGGTACATTTTCCATGTATAGATTAATTTCACTTCCTTAAATGTAGCATCATTCTTGTCTCCCTCACAGAAAAAGAAGTTTGAGAAACCAAAATTCATGTTTCCCTCCATTTTAAGAAATAGGGTGGAAGATTAAGAGGTTCCAATTGTGCCAGCCTGACACTTCATTTTCAATTTAGGAAAAACAGGGAAAGGCTGTGTGTGTCCCTCAAAGTAAATAGTGCTTATCTCAGAGTGGTAAATCTAATTTTCTTCTTCACGTTTTTCTGCATTTCTCCAATGAACTTGCATGGTTTTTATAATCAGAAAAAAAAAACATTATATTTTGGAAAAATAATGGTTAAGCAGAGGAGAGGACTGCTACAGAACCCACACTGACTGATCCGCCTGAACTGAATGCAGCATTTGACAACAGGGCTGGAGGAAGGGAGAGAGAGAGGGACTCAGGCCAAGAGAGAACGGGGGATGGTAGTGGTGTTGTAAGAGGAAACAGCACTGGACATGGAGTCAGGCAACCTGGGCTCAAAACTTAGCTGTGCAACTGCCTGTGTGACTCTGAGCTTGTGAACAATGGTCTCTGATGCTCCTCTTCCAAAGCTCCCAAACAGGGATCCTAATAAAAATGCCACTTTATTACCTTACCTTACATTACATTATGGTTTCAGAATATCACATATATGAAAGCACTTGTAAACCCAAAGCTGATGTATAAATGTTAAGGATTACTAGGGATTTGGGTGTGAAAGAGATGGGACACTGGTAAAAAAAAAAAAAAAGGCAAGAACAGGAGGGGAGATTGCAATTCACTGAGCACCCACCCCAGGACAGGCAGACCCCAGGACAGGCATGGGGTGATGAAATCAGAGCTGGGCTGGAAAAGGCGGAGGTGAGGGCCAAGATCAGACACCTGTTCCCACGCATCAGCTGTCACCTGCTTAAAATAGCCCTCTCAAGGGAACGTGAGGTGCAGAAGAGTTGAGCAACTTTACCAAGGTCATATCTTTGGTAAGCGGCAGACCAGGACGAGACTTCAGGTCTGACTGCAAAACTCATGATCCCTCGCCTCTACATCCTCCAGCCATTTTCTCTGGCAGTCAGAGAAGCACATGCCTAAGCAGTGCAAATGACCCCAGCGGCTCTTGCCAGGGTGCACAGAACTGCCGCCAAAGATCTCAGAGCAGGCGGCTGCCGCCCTGCCCGGCCTTGGCCCCGGCCCCGCCCCTCCTCGCACCTGGTCTCCAGGGGGATGTTGCTGTTGAGCAGCCAGTTGTCCTGGGCGTGAGGGGGCTCCTGGGCGCCGCCGGCGGGGGGCTCTCCGGGGAGCGAGTGGTCCGTGGGGGCCGGGCTGGGGTTGCTCCTCGGAGTGAAGTTGCCTCGGTTCAAGGAGTTAATAGAGGCCGCGTGGTGCTGGTTGGGGGTGTGGGCATGCGAGAGTGGCGGAGGCGGCGTCCGGAGCCGCGAGTGGTTCTGCAGGCCACCGGGGTGATCTAGAACACAAACACACGCACGGGTCAGGGTGGGCGGCGAGCTACGGTACTGCCCCGTCGGGCCGGAAATGCAGCCCGCGAGATCTGCGCCAGGACTCCAGGGAAGGGAATTATAAACGTTCATCAGGCACTGAAAAATTCTACACATCAATTCATTCAATAATTATTCAGCAGGTATTTATTAAGTACCCACTTTTCCAGGTGCTAGGGCTACACTGATGAACAAAACAGAAAAAAATTCCTGTCCTCATTGAACTTAAATTCTAGCAGGGGATGGAGACAGTAAACATGACAAAAAAGAGTAGCTGCAAATATGACCAACTTCAAACTGTTTCTTTTACACTTTTTAGAACAGTGGTCCCTGACCAGCTACTAACAGCTTCAACATCAGGTGGGAATTTGTTAGAAATGAAAATTCTTTGGCCCTGCCAGAGACTTAATGAAACTTGGAGTGGGGCTCAGCAATCTAATTTCACAAGTCCCCAGGTGATTTTGACGACTGCTAAAATTTGAGAACCACAGTTATATATAATGGTACACAGTAAATGAAGCAAACAGTTATTAAGTAGAATATACAGTTTACTGGGACAGTGATAAATCTGAGGAGAAAACATAAAGGGACCTGTTGTTGTGTATGTGGGGGCAGTGGTGCAATTTGAGTGGCCAGCGATGGCCTCAGGCCTGGCACAGAGTAGGCCCTCAGGAAATGTTTACAGAATATGGGGGAGAGAACAGCAATCAAGAAGTCAGGACTTCTTGAATGCACAGTCAATTGCTTTTCTCCTGCAACCTGGGAGTAAGAATTGACATACATTTGCTGAGCTGTGAATTCCAGTATACACCCACTTCTCACAGTAGAGCTACCACCTGTACCTCTGAATCAAGCCCAAATGTGAGTCATTTTTTTACTGCTATTTGCATTTACCTCTGTCAATAAAGGCCACTTGCTTCCTTGAGTTTTACAAGCCTGGTTTTCCAGGAATATATAAATATATAAATATATATGTATATTGCTTCCTACAAGTTCTTGGATATATTTGCAGTTGCCAGATTCCTCTAAAACTCAGGCATTTAATTTTATATGGACAAAAATCCTGAACACCAAAGCCTCCTGGGTGCAGCTCTCTGAGTTAAAATCATAGCAAGGTTCCTTCAGAGCACTGGGCAAAGGGGTGGATAATAGAAAGAGACTGGGCTTTGGTATCATACAGCTGTGGGTTCCAGTTTGGCTCTGTGGCTTACAAGCTGTGTGACCTTGATCAAACCACTTAACTTCTCTGAGATTTGGTTTTCTTATCATTGAATGGAAATAATCCCGCTTTATCGGGTTGTTATAAGAATTAAATGAAATCATATATGTGCGGTGATTAGCACAGTGCAGAATACAGTAATGCTAAATAAAATGGTAGCTGTTAATCCCACAATTACAATAGCTGTGTTGGAAGAATAAATTGCAAAGCACTAAATAGTCACCACAGTGATCACTCTACAGCATTTTCAACACTGGTTCCAAAGCAAAAAATCTGGCAAAAGGAAGTCCAGGAAAATATCTAACAGGAATGTGACACTCTTTTATTACATCTGAATCCACTCAGGACAATTCACTGGTCCCCAGAAGCCCTGGTCTCAGGAGGATACCTGTAGCTCAAAATGCAGATGAGGTTGCAGTGGATAGATGCAGCCCTGATGCTTAGAATAAAACTGGACACGTAGGGTCTCCATGTGTTCAAAGGTGAGGGCCCATTTCTGCATTAGAGAAACATCTCGAGCAAACCAGGGGGACACCTCTCTTTCCTGAGTTCAAGGACCTGCTGGTGTTGCAGACACTTGAGTTATAAGATGAGACAGAACTCCATCCTTGATAAATAGCCACAGTGTGGTGTGACATTTGGTAAAGAAAAGGACAAGGGCAGAGGTTGGGTGTCTAATGGATCTGGGTTCAAACTTGTCCCTACCTCTTAAAAGCTATATGGTATTGGGCAAGTCACTTGACTTCTCTGAGCATCTACTTTCTCATCAATAAAATGAGTATATAATAGTAATGGTAATAAAAGGAAGAGGAGGCTAAAGGTCTACCACAGAATGAATGCATGGAGATGAAGAGATGAAATGAATATGGTTCCTGACTTGCAGAGGGTCACTGTCTAATAGTGGTCACAAGCACACAAACAGATACTACAAGATGGTGATTATGATGAATTTGTAGGAATTCACATTTATTGAGTGTTTACTATGTGAAAGGCACTTTCTAAGTGCTTTATTTATTTAATTCTTACAACACTCCCATGAAGATTATACTATTACTCCTCATTTTGTAGATGAGGCAACTAAGGCCAAAGATTCATTAGCTAAGTTACAAAACCTTTAAGTGATGGAACCAAAAGTTGAACTCAGGCAGTCTAGCAACAGAGCCTATCCTCTTAACCACTCTGCTTCATATATAATGAGTGAGTTAATACAGATAATGTGCTCATGTTGATGTGATCACACAGTGAGTACTTTTCAAATGTTGCCCACTATAATTGTTTTTTTAGCATTATACTACAGCCCCTGGAGCTGCAGTGTGCCACCTTTAACTGTTGGGTCAGGGACGTTGTCACAGGAAGTGACATGTGACCTGTGTCTGAAGGGCATTCTAGGCAGAGGAAAATGCATATGTGGGGGTTCAGAAGCTTGAGAGAGCAAGGCCTGCTGGAGAAATGTTTTATAAGTATGGAATGATTGTGAAGGAGAAGTGGCAGGAGGTGAGGTGGCAGTTGCCTGTAGGTCCCAAGCTAAAGAACTCGGGCTTTACCCTGAGGGTGACAGGGAGCCCCTGAAGAACTTGGAGCAGGAGTGCCATGATCACACTGCTGTTTGAGAAAGATTCCTGGTTGCCACGTGGAGGATGGACCAGGCAGAGACAGACTACGAGTGTACCCCAGAATGACTGCAGGGTGCCTGGCTGTTAGAAAGATCCCAGTGGAGTTTGTCACAATTCTTTTGTAAGAGCACATTCATGAGTAATTATGAGTATAAATTACCAGAGTTCTGGCTCAGACCAAGAACTCGAACATGTCAACAGCCCTGCCATCTAAGGCCAGCACTGGCCAAGAGGAAAGGTGCCAGACCGAGTTCCCACATTCAACCCTGCAAAACAGCAGAGAGGTGCCCAAAGGTCTCTTTGCTAGAGTTAACGACAACCCCAGTGTGCACTGCAGTCATTAATCAGGCCCTAAAGATTGTCAGATTTGAAAGATGATGGTATTTAATTATCATAAAATACAAAAACTCCAGCTGCCTGAGAATGCCAAGAGAAAGAGTTATTTGGCTTCCATTAAAATGCCATCTACTACCACTGACTCGGGACGGTGATGTAGCAGTGCTGAGAGCTTAGCTAATGAACCTTGGCCTGAAAGAGAGGCCGGAAAGTTCTTTGTCACCACAGTCAGCAGCAAGAATCTGATGGCCTGACTTCCAGTCTCAGTTCTGCCTCTTTCAAGCTGTATAATCTCAGACAATTTCTCTAACCCCTCTGAGATTTAGTGTCTTCAATCTGTCAAATGTATATGAAAGCATCTTGCAAATTGTAAAGTCCTGTACAAAAGTTAGAGATAACTATCACCATTATTATTGCCTCAACCTAGAACGAATAAACAGTGAACTCTAAAAGGTAACCCCTGGTCGGAGGGTAGGGGTCAACTTTTTTGTGGTGTTTCTCTACCTCTTTATTTTGTCCCTGAGCAAAATGTTTTCTGTTCACTTTCACTGATTTGCCATTCATTCTATATCATGGCCAATGTGAAGGGATTCTGAATGGTACTTGGCTTAAAACCCCAGATGAACTCACAGAGTGGGAAAGACCTACAGAGGCTGTGAAGTATCCCATTGGTACCTTTACAGTTTTCTTGATGGGGAGTAAAAAAATATCACCCTGAGGTCACAATATGGTAGCACTACCTCCTCCCCTTGTCTTCAGCCCCAGGGGTGGTAATGGCTTTGAATGTTCTTAGTTTCTGGGTGCTTCAACATCCCTCATCGGTTCCTATAACCCTTTATAAATCATCCCTTCAGTTAAGTCTTTTGAACCATCTGAGTTGGATCCTGTTTCCTGACAGGACTCTGGAGGACACACAAAGCAATAATGTTGGTGCTATAATCTAAGCAATTACTGCAGTACCATCTAAGATTGGGGAGCATCTTACATGACCTAAGAGGGTCAGGGAAGGCTTCCCATGATGAGTGACATCTGATCTGAGCCATGAAGTTATGACTAATTGCTCCCTAGAAGTGAAGAAACCTGCCAAGGCCCTCGAGGTGGTAGGAACAGCATACACTGGGTGTGGGGGGTGATCACCAGACCTCAGGGAAATGGGCATGGGCTGACTTGCTGAATGTGCTCTGCAGTCAGCACTGAACCCCCTCTGCATCTGAGACACCTGCCCTCAGAGGGGATCTGACTCCCAGCTTGGGGAATTGCCCTGACCCAGAACTGAAGGCCCTTGCTGGCTTTATGGAAACCTCATTGACCTGGAGTCTCTCCCAAGATCAAGCAGAGATAAGAGCTCTTAGAGGAAGTTTCTAAAGCCAACAAGTACACAAGGCCACTTCCTAATACAGAGGAGTCCCCCAACCTGATAATCTGATTCTATCCCTGGTTTTTAAACATGGTAAACTCTTATATCTGAGACTGATAAAATTGCATCACAATTATTCTGAAGAAAACTGGTGAGGTCACTAGGAGGTATCTCCTGCAAATGAAAGAGCACTGGATCTAGAATCAGAAATCCAGCTTGAATTATTGACTGCTACTTTCTAGCTTGACCTTGGGCAAGTTTCTTATCCTTTTTGTACCTCAGTTTCTTCAACTAATTCCTTTTTCACAAGGTTGTTGTGAGAATTAATTAAAATAATTTGTGTAGAGTCCCTGATCATTGCCTGGAAGATACTGGGAGCTCAATAATGGCAGTGCCCTTCCTGTTCCTTGAACTTCAAGATTTTATTTACAAGCAGGCTGGCAAATCATTGCAGATGGGAATGGCTTCAATATTTAGGGTTATATGTATTTAACAGTCAACCAATAAATATCACTGAGTCTTCCAAGGGAGGGTAGGCCAGGTTTTAAGATTTTAAAAAGCTCCCCAGGTGATGCTGATACAGTTTACAGATAGAGTGGTCTGGGAAGTTTCTAGGAAGAGTAAACAGGGTACTGACTTAACTGGTATTGAAGTAGAGGCAGGATTGAGGTGTATAAAGGGGAGAGTGAGGGCATTCTAGGCAGGGGCTGGCATGAGCACAGGCCCACAGGCTGAAAAATAAGAGGCCCCATAGGCAGCACGTGGAGACCTGAGTTCCTGGAGCAAAGATTTAATGAGGGCCAGCAAAG
>PVKY010012464.1:0-11500 GCA_004027775.1 Bradypus variegatus | reverse complement strand
AAGTGACCATGCCTTCCTTTGTGCCTCCACTGTAACTAGTACATACCTGTCATGATACCCCAAATAGATATTTAACGCTCAGCCCTCCCTTCAAGATTGTGAACCCCTTGAGAGGAGGATGGTTCCTGAAGATAAGATGGAGGGGAAGGAAATGTCTGTAACCCACTGGAGATGAAATTGTGAGTATTGGAGAAGCGGTTAGGACAAGAGACAGATTTGGAGGATGCAATCAGCTGGGAGCATGAGAGAATGGTAAACTACAGATGGTAACCTGGGGTAACACACAGTGAAGGGGCAGGTAGACAAGTAGAATCGGAGGAGACCAAGGAGGTCCAGGAAGGTGAGAACTGAGAAGAGAGCTCACTGAATCTGCTAATACTGAGGTCATGTGTGGCTTTGAAGTGGAGAAGGAGGAAACCACATTGCACTATGGTGGGAGAGATGCTAGGTGAAGGTGAGGACATAGCAAGTGTAGACCACTCTTAAGGAACCTGGCTAAGAGAGGGGATTGCTAGGAGCAGACCCAGGATTTTTAGGAAAAAGGGTTTTTTTAAGGATAAGAGAGCCTAAGTCCTTAGCTTGAGGGACAATAGTTCATAAGGACCACGATGAAGAAAGGTCATGGACTACATGGACTAGAAGCAAGAGGCTGAGGCCAAAGACTGTAAGTAAGGAATGGGTTGATGGAGATGTTAGAGACAGGGGTGTTGAGGAAGTTCAGTGAAGGAGGTGATATTCTGAGGGAGTGAGGGGGTTAAGAGAGTGTGTTGAAGGGCATCTAATAGTTGCTGAGAAGGATGGGGTTAACTAGTAAAAAGAGTGGGACAGAATTTAGGGCAGGTTGCCATTGGAAGTCATGAAACCAAACCACTCTGCTCCTGCATCTGATCTGTCAAAGCCTACACAATTTCATAAAGAAGGAATTCCAGAATCTTTACTAACTTTCCTATGTTATCTTCAAGAGTAAGTATGGTTTAGCAGCTTATCTAAGCAATTTCATTTTATGTGCTAATTGTATTCTTTCATCCCTCCTTCTCCTTTCTTATCCTCTTTTCCAACATGTATGATGATTCCCCCACCCCCACCCCGTTTGTTAGTTTTTGGTGTGTGTTTTGTTTTGTTTTGTTTGTTTGTTTGTTTTGGTATAAGTTTGGAAATTTCTTTGGGTCATTAAGGAAAAAGAAAACCATCTAATCGAATCTCCTCTTTTACACACCATCCTGTTGGGAAACTCAGGACCCCATGTCGGCAGGGAGCGTGGGACTTCAGAATAGTGTCCCAAAACGGGGCTTTCTTTTTAATTTCAGGGTTTGATCTGGCTCTAAAATTTTCCAATCTTCAAACTTGTTGCAAACATTATACCTTTGTGGGAGTTAAGAAACAGTTTATCATAGTCATGAACAGTCGGGGTGACTCTCCGTTTCAGAACTTTACTCATTTAATCAATAGGTGCATTATGAAAACGTAGATCCATTGCATCATGTGAAGGACTTTAGACTGCGGTTTGCAAAAGCAGAATAAATTTTCTTGGGGTTGTGCCGTTATGTGTACACACACACACATGCACACACACACACACGCACACACACACACACACTAATTCACATGCCCATTGGCAGACATGGCCACACCTCACGGCTCTGAGGGAAGCCAGAGACCTCAGCTGTACAAGCTGAGCCTGGACTAGACGAACTTTCCGCAGCACTCAGGACAAACCGCCCCACAGACACGACTGTCTGTGAATCTGAGCCACCGCCGTGGGCCGGCGGCGGCAGGTACGCGGTGCGCACCAGCGCGAGCGTCCCAGAAGTTCCCGAAGTCGGGGTGCCGGCCGGCCTGGGCGACCCCCTCCCTTCTTCGCCCCCCGCAGCCAGTCTCGCTCCCGGGGAGCCGCCAACGCCGCCGGGGACACCCGCCCCTCCCCTCCGGCCTCGGGCGCCCCTGGGCAGCCCGGCTCCGCGCTCGCGGCAGGACCTCCCGCTGCCCGCTCCGGCCCGGAACATGGCTGCGCGCCCCGCCGCCACCCTCGCCTGGCCGCTGCTGCTCCTTTCCTCCACTCTGCTCCACGGCGGCTGCGGGGCGCGCTTTGCAGCCGAGCCTGACTCGGAGGACGATGAAGAGGGTACGGTGGTCTTCCCCGAGTCGCCCCTGCAGCGACCCGCGGTGTTCGTGGCTGTCCTCGCCCGCAACGCTGCCCACACGCTGCCTCACTTCCTCGGCTGCCTGGAGCGGCTGGACTACCCCAAGAGCAGGATGGCCATCTGGTGAGCGGGCCAGGGGCGCCGGCTGCCGCGGCGGGCGGTGGGGGCACGCACACCTCGCCGCCTGCTTGGGGCGGTGGCTGGGGCCTGACTCCGCGGGAGGGCACGGGGCGCGGCTCCCGGAGCCCCCGAGAAACCGCGCCTGAGCGAGGGGGCCTCCAGGAGCAACGCGGGAAGCATGGTGTGCACACCCCCTCGCTGCCTGCACGGGTCCTGGGCGAGTCTGGCCGCGCGGCTGGGAAAGGATGCACGGGTCTGTGTGTGCATGGAGTGCTCACGGGATAACAAATTTGTCTTAGCTCGTGTGGGTGGTGTGTGGATTGAGGTGGTGTCGATCCCTCCTGTGCCCCCACCCCTGGCAAGGGACTAATGGAGACCCCACAAGAGTGCTAGCTTCCCCTCCTTTCAACTTGTGAGATTCCCTATTTCCCCACCTCATACCCCTAACCCTGAAGTGAGTAGAAAGGTTGCCCTTCGCCGCTTTCCCTTCAAGACGCGACATGGAACGTGACCGCGGCTGGAGAGGGGGTCTCGGCCTTGGCTGAGATGGCGAAAAGTGCACCGCCCATCCTTCCCGCGGGTCGGCTCTTGCTCGGGTCTCAGCGGCTGGAAATGCGGCCCCTGTTATCCCCCGGGGCTGGGGGTGTTGGGCTAGACTCGGTGGAGGCTAGGCGGGGCCCGTGGTGTCTTCCCAACCATGTCACCAGGGTGAACTCCCCTCCTCCGGGTGCTTCAAGCTGGCCCCGGCGGTACATCCTCCTGAGGCGCCTACAAGGCGTGCGGAACGCCCTAGGGGTAGTGCGTCCTGGGGCGCGATGGAGCCGCACTCGGGAAGGTAAACGGCCAAGTTTTGTTACCGATAAGAGTAGAAGCCCGGACCGGGTCCCTTTGTTTGCTGTGGGGAAGTCCAGGAGATCAGTGGGAAAGGCTGCCACCCCCGTCTGTAGAACTCAGTCCAGACCCACACGTTTTATAAATGTACGTATCCGAGGGCGAGAAGTTGGTGGCCAGGTGAGCTGCTAAGGGGCATGTGGAGGATAAGGTGAACGCTGGCTGTGAGAGGTGGGCTGTCAGGTACGTGGACAAGAGGACTATGATCCCTGAGAAAGACAGAGCTCACATCACCCGGACCATTTTTTTCTGTTTTGTGTTGATAAAAGGAGATAGATACCTGAGCAGGTAAAACACATCCTAAAACAAGGGTTGGGCAGAAAGAGGGAAAGGGGAAAAAACCAAGTAGCTGAAATTGGCGAGCCTAATGGTACCTGGTGGGAGAGGTGCAGAGGTGCGAAAGCAAACATGTGGTATAGTACAGTACTGTGCTATACACTGCTTTACTATGTATGTGGCTATACATGCCAGCCAACACAGAGAAGGACATATTATGTGGAAAGTGGGATCTTTGGTGCAGCCAAACTTTAAGCCAGAAGCACGGGGTTTTTTTAACCACATGGATACCAAAAGGAAATTTAACTGTTAGTTCTCTTAGTTGCTTTTTCTCAAATCAGATGTTTTACAAAATGGTCTTTATGCAGTACTTAGTTTTAAAAAACATTACAATAGTTAGGATAGGAAATTAGTGGAGGGGTGACGCTGTTACCAATCACAGGTTTGGTTACCTGCTTTATAGACAATACTTCTTTTATCATACAGTAAAACATTAAGAGAGAGTCTATGATCCTTATTTTACAAACAAAAGAAGTGAGACTTGGATCAGTTCAACAACTCATTTAAGGTCACACAATTAATAAAATGGTAAAATTGGGATTTTAATCAGTTTTTCCTTAAAGTCCATTCTAAAAAAGGTGGTAATGGTGGAAACATGACATAAGCAAAACTTACATAAACTTGTAAGCTACAAAATAGGAGACTTGCGTTGTTTGTCACTAACTAGATATGTGATTTGGGGATAGTTGCTTGGGGTCCATGGGCATAAATTTCCTCATCAATAAAATGAGATAATTGGAATAAATGATTCCAAAGGTTGTTTCTGGTTCTTAAATTCCATAGATTATGTGGATATGTATGATCAGAACCAGCTGGATGTTCCAGATTGTAGGACGGTAGTGTTTTATTTAGATGAGTAGTAATCTTATTCTGCATAGACCTTTGTGGTCTGTTTTCCCTTACCCTCCCTCATGGTCCATGTAAACGTACCTTGTCCTTCATGGCCAGTGTTACAAGATGAAGTAATAAGCTCAAGACTCAGGTAAGACCTTGGGCAACCCCTACTTTAGCAACCAAAGACTGTTCTTTGGAAGATCTTGGTTCTAGCTTAAAAACTGTATCATTTTACTAGGTAATAATAAAAATGCCAGTTTTAAAATAGACCTTTACAGTTTTTTTTTTGATTTGTGAAATTCAGATAAGATACAATTAACCATTTTAAAGTGTATGATTCAGCATGATTTAAGTGTGCACAATTTTATACAACTATAAATTGTATCTCTAATTTCAAAACTTTTTCATTAAACATCCTATTAAAATACCCCATACCCATTAAGTAATCACTTCCCATCCTGCATTCTTCCCATCCCCTAGTAGCCTCTAATCTGCTCTCTGTCACTATAGATTGTCTATTCTGAACATATCACATAAAAGGAATCATATGATATGTGGTCTTTGTATCTGGCTTCTTCCACTTGGCATAATGTTTTTGAGGTTCCTCCAAGTTGTATGTATCAGTACTTACTTCTTTTATGTAGCTGAATAATATTCCATTGCATATATATATATACACACACATGTATGTATATACCTATGTATATACATATACACAATTTGTTCATTTATCCATTGATGGACATTTGGGTTGTTTCCACCTTTTGGGTATTGTGAATATGCTGCTTTGAGCATTGTTGTACAAGTTTCTGTGTGAACATACGTTTTCATTTCTGTTGCATATATACCTAGGTGTAGAGTTGCTGAGTCATATGGTAATTCTATGTTTAACTTTTTGAAGACCTGTCAAACTGGTTTCCGGCCTTTTAGTTTCCAAACTACTACCATAGGCTGTGTTATCTCATTTGATCCTTACTACCATTCTGTAAAGAAGAAAAAAAATTATCTCCCTTTCATAGAAAAAGAAATTGTGTCTGAAGTAACTGATTTACTCAAGATCAAGTTTATTTTATTATTTCCACAAAGACTTAATAATAAGAGCTCACACTTACTCTAAGCATTTTACATTCATTTTCTGTTTTAATCTTCATAATAACCTTATCAGGTATGAAATATACTCTTTTACAGATGAGAAAATGGAGGCACACAGAGGTTGTACAAGTACATGCCCTTTATGAACTTTTTTTTTTCTGAATAGTGTAATAAGTTTTTGGGTGATTTATTCTTTTTTTTTTATTAAGATGTATTCACATACCATGCAGTCATACAAAACAAATTGTACATTCGATTATTCACAGTATCATTACATAGTTGTGCATTTATCCCTAAAATCAATCCCTGACACCTACATTACCACACACACAAAAATAACAAGGATAATAATTAAAGTGAAAAAGGGCAATTAAAGTGAAAAAGAACACTGGGTACCTTTGTTTGTTTGTTTGTTTTCTTCCATTTTTCTACTCATCCGTCCATAAACTAGACAAAGGGGAGTGTGATCCATATGGCTTTCCCAATCACATTGTCACCCCTCATAAGCTACATTTTTGTACAATCGTCTTCAAGATTCATGGGTTCTGGGTTGTAGTTTGATAGTTTCAGGTATCTACTGCCAGCTACCTCAATTCATTAGAACCTAAAAAGGGTAATCTATATTTTGCATAAGAGTGCCCACCAGAGTGACCTCCTGGCTCCGTTTGGAATCTCTCTGCCACTGAAGCTTATTTCATTTCCTTTCATTTCCCCCTTTTGGTCAAGAAGATGTTCTCCATCCCACGATGCCGGGTCTAGATTCCTCTCCAGGAGTCATATTCCACGTTGCCAGGGAGATTCACTCCCCTGTGTGTCTGATATGACTTTCTTTTATAAGAGCCATGCACTGTGCCAGATTAGGGCTGAAAACAGTTGAATAAGACGTTTCTTCTGACAGACAGATGTGGCTGTTTCTCTTGTGCAGTGTCAAGTTATCTGGATGGCATGTGTAGAGTTTGGGGGAGCATGATATAAGATCGGAGCTGTCGTGGTCATGAAAGGCTTTTTGAAGAGTTGGTAGTTGGAACTGATATTTGATGAATGAGTAGGAATTGCTAAAACCTGGGAAAGGAGAAGGGTTCAAAAGCAGGGGACAGCAAGGCAAGAGAAGGCACTGGGGCACTGACTAGAATTTCCCCTCAAGGGATTTGAAGGGAGTAGCATGTCTAATGACTGCAGGTGTCCAAACTTTTAGTTGTACCACAGCGCCTCCTCTCTGGAGCTGCTGACTTCTAGGCTGACCCCAGGGAAGCATTCAGCTGGGAAGGTTATGGGATGTAACTCTCTAGGAGACAGTACCTCAGCTTAGGATGTTACAGCTTTGATGTTGCAGTTATTTCTGCCAATTGTTTACCTCTAGTCTCTCAGTCCCAAATTCTACGCAGTGTTCTGAGATGGCAAGCTGACTACCATCATTCTGAAAACCCCAGAACTTTATAAAACATAGCTGTGTTGCATTTGGAGTCTGTTGTACCAGCTTCCATTTAATCTTACCTCAGTAATTCATTCTGTCCAGACTTGTTCATGTCACCGTTCTAATGACTTCCACCAAGGAACATCTGATATGACTGCTTTCCTGTACAGGTAGTTGAGAAGCCGTGCTCATTGATCATGTTTAGACTTCCTTGTGATGTGATTTCTTTTTTCACCTGAAGTTCTGGAGCAAATCTATACTGCACAGAGGTGAAATGTACTGACAAACTGACCTGAAAGAATTTGCTGTCAGAGAATGAGTGCATTTATTTCGGTTAGCATCAAGATTTTTCAGATTAGGTTGCATTTAACAAAGTTTATATTTTAGGGACCTTTTTTCACATTTACTGGTCTGATCTCAAAATCCCTTCAAACTAATTGTTTTCCTTCAAATGTCACAATTTGGTAGATTAAAACTAAGGGAGCTATTCCTTGTGCTCTAATCAAAGCTTGCATAACCTGAGTTAATGAGGATCACTGCTGTGCTGAGATGAAGGGTAGCATGAAGCCTTGTAACAGGCCACAGTGCACGTCGCTGAGTTCTCACTAATTCAGCAGAGCCATGAACAGGTTGCCTTAGTGGATTAAGAGGAGCAAAGCCAAGTGCCATGATAATGGAAAAAAGGAGGAAGGCACAAGTAAAAACATTTGGGCCAAAAGATACAAGTTTTTCCTTCAGGGAAGCTGTTGCTGCTTGTAGGAAGACAAGATGGAATTCACAGATTCTGCACAGCCATCCAGGCAGCGACAGCTATATAATTACTGAACGATGAGGGCATTTCATTTGGTTAAGTTTTGAAAAGTAATATACTAAATTGGGAGCCATTTTATGGCTTTTTAAACAAAAAGATGAGCTTCTGTTTATATGGACATGAATAGTGATGATCTTCTACTTGTCCTGGGGGACCTGTCCTGATATCTTACCTTTGGGGTTTGGTCATTGTCTTGAATTTCTCTCCACATTTTAATGCCTAACCAGTAGCATTTTGGTGAATGCTTAACTAGACAAAGTAGTATAAGTGTGTTTATAACACGTTTCAAATTATTGTTGATGATAGTTTTCATTACCTGCGGTGAGAATGATGTCACATTTTCATGGTACACACTTGACATTAATGTTGTATGTTATCCCTATGGATAGACGTTTCAGTCCATGACTGAAAAAGTAGATGATATCTTAATCTGCTCTCCATTAAGTCTGTATTCCTCATCTTTCCCTTCCTTTTCCTTAATTTTTCGCAGCCTCGTGATTTAATATGGTAGAAGGAGCTTAGGGTCAAATAGAGTAAGGCTCATATCTTCTGTGTGAAAAAGAAAACAAAGTTTATGGAAAGAATCATAAAACTGATATTAAATCCAAACCAGTTTAAATAAAAATTCTGTATGATTGTGGGCTCTTCAGTGAACCAAAGACATAGCTTCCTTATCTGAAAAATGACTAATAATTATACCTATCTCAAAGAGTTACTGAAACAAGTAAATTAAACAATGTATATACAACACCTTTTACACAAAAGCCACTAAATAAATGTTAGTTGTTATTTCCTGTACATCTTTTACTTTTTCTCCCATCTCCTTTACCTTTCTTCAAATAAAGACTCTTTTTAAATATTCAAATGGAGATCCATTTATTTTCTTTCTTCTGATAAAAAATTATCAGCATTATTATGAAAACTAACATTTATTGAGATTTGTTCTAAACACTCTGGTACAATAACTGATTTCCTCCTGACAACATCCCTAGGTAACAGAGGAATAAACTGAGGCTCAGAGAATTTATATGTCTTACTGGACGTCACAGGGCAAGTGCTTAGTGGAGTTACGCTGTGAGTTCAGGCAGCTAATGCCACAGCCTGAGGACAGATGGTCTGATCCACATCAAGAAAGGGCAAATTAGTTCTAGTTTTTACTTTTCTCAGTTGACCTAATTTAGGAAGATAAGAGCGCCAGCATTTCTTTCAAATGAGCATTGTCGCTTCTGCTTGAATGACACCGGGGACTCAGCGGCTCCTTTCTGCTGTCTTGATAATTTCATCACTTAGTGTAAGCACTTTCTGATTACTGAACTCTATGTTGTTAGGTTTTATTGGAAAATAATGAGACTAAATATGTGGGTTGTACATAAATATGCAGGTCACTTACCATGATCATGGTTACATAGAAAGAGAATGAAATCTATCAACTCTTATTAGTGGTGAATGACCAAGGCAGCACTATTTACCATATTAGCAAAACAGAAGGTTAGTTGTCATTTTTAATTAGTGTTTTTAGATTTGGTTGTCCCCTAAACCCAACTTTCCACCACATGAGTGGACAAATCTCTCGATCTCCCCACCCTGTCCCCCAGTTTTTTTTAAATTCAACCTTGGAATTATATATTACCCTTTGATAAAAACAGAAGTGACTGATAAATGCCACCAATCCTGTTGTTTCAGTTACCACAGATTTCCCATAGAGTTAGAAAGGAGGTCTAAATTGTCCTGGTTCTATTTTATTGATTTCCATAGTTGAGGAAAACAAAACACAGGGCAATTAAGGAATCCTGCCCACCCCCACCCCTGCCCCCATAGATTGCATAGTGTAGTATTGGGATGTTGTGATCAGAGAACAGGTTTCTAGATATGGAACCCTGTGTGGCATTTTAATATTGGTTATTTTGTAACAACATCTCTCATGATTTAAAAGAGTGTATCAGTAATTCTAATCAGGGCTGATTTACAGATTTGTCTTTAACTTCTTTTTCCTGGGTGATTCTGTCATCCAGTTTCTTTGTGACTACCTGTACTTATGCATGAGCTTCTTGTGGTCGTCTTGCATGACTGTCTCTGGTGGTTGGAGGAATGAACAATGAAAGCTTTATAACCAGAAAGGCTGCTGGCTATGCCTAGGTCCTTTTTCCAGTACTTAAATGTACTCTTGGGTCATATCACTGTGTGGCACTGTCTTCAAGTCAAAGACACAGTATAGTAGGATCATTATAAGGCTTATATAGCGACTATAGTAGGACTATTGTAAAGCTTGTTTCTGCACAATTCTTCAGATAACATAACAATATACAATAAAGCTAGTTTGAGAGAAAATGATTAGCTTATTTCCCAGTTACCACATGATGAAGCAGTTTCGCTACGTGTGTCTGTATCACAGCTATTACTCATCAGGAATTACAAAAAGTGTTTCTATCTTGACATTTTTATTTTCAAAGGAGTGGCTTGTTCATTTAGTTGCACTTACATTGTTAGAAAAATAAAAAAAAAATTGCTGATTTTTAAAGCTTTAAAATCCCTTGGGGTCCTGGTCGATTTATTTAATAGTAATGTTCTCTTTTAAAAATTTTAAGAATGTTCTGACTTTTTCTTTTTTAAATTGAAAGAGTAATACCTACCTTCAGTAAAGCAAACAATAAGAGTAAGAATATGATGAAAAGTAAATCTCCTTTTACTACATGCTAACTGCCAGAGGCAACCAATGTTAAGTTTCTTGTGTGTTCTTCTAGAAACTTTCTATGCATATACATATATTCTTTAAATTTTAACCCAAATACGAGAGCACATAGGTGTGATGTTTCTAAAATCTATTTCTTTACCCCAGGTTCTTTAAATGCTGCCAGCCCCTGTGCCCAGGTGGCACAGTAAAAGCCAGCATCTGACAACACCTGGTCCAATTCTTACTCTGAACCCCTCCCTGATTGCACCCATCCTGCTCTTTTGTTCTTGTCTCTCTGGACCCTAGAAAATCTGGCCCTAAACCCATTTCTTAAAGAACTTTAAAATGGGCATATATCATGTGTATAACTTGATAACGTTTTTCAAACTAAACATACCTGGATGAAGAAAGAAATCATTACGGGCTGCCAAAATTCTTCCTCCTGCTCCCTACCAGTCGCCAACTCCACGCACCCCGCTGCACCCCGCCACATCCCGCCCCACCCCGCTGCACCCTGCTTCACCCCACTTCACTCCGCCAAAGTGGACCAAGTCTCCTGACTTCCAGAGGCATGGATGTATTTTCCTGTCTTTGTACTTCATGTGAATGTACTCTTTTGGATCTGTTTTCTTTTGTTCAACATTATATTTATGAAATTTGTTCATATTGTTGTGTGTAGTTGTAGATCATTCTTTCTCACTGCTCTGTAGTATTATTTAATTGTGTGAGTATAACCCAATACATATATCCAATCTTGGGTAGTTTCCAGATTTTGGCTCTTGGAAATAGTGCTATGATGAACATGCTAATAAAGTTTTCAGAGAATGTGTGTGCATATTTCCATTGGATTTATATTTGGGATGGAATTGCTGAGTACATTCAGCTTTACTAGAAATTGCTACATAGTTTTCAAAATTGATTGTCCCAGTTTATGCTCTCACTAGCAGTTATGTGGTTTTGTATCTTTACCAACATTTTATTTTCAGTCTTATTCACAGCATATAATGGTGTTACATTGTGGTTTTGATTTGCATTTTCCTGAATGAATAATGAACCTGAGCATCATTTCCTGTTTATTGGCTATTTAGCTATCCATTTTCTGAAGTATTTATTCACATCTTTTTCTCAGTTTTTTGATTGGATTGTCTTTTTCGTATTTATTTGTACACCCACACACACTCTTTCTATAT
>PVKY010012463.1:0-11508 GCA_004027775.1 Bradypus variegatus | reverse complement strand
TTGGAACTATATATGCCTGGGAAAAAGCCCCCATGGGGCTGGGTGGGGAAGAGCTGCTTGGAGGGAGAGTCCTTTTCAGGGAGCGCTGGTGGTCCCCAAGCCTTTGGCCAGAGATTGGGCTTCAGAGGAGGGGAGAGGAACTGACCCTTAGGCAGGGCCTGGCATTCTATACTTCTTTCTTCCTCATAGCAAGCCTGTGCCAAATCTATTATTATTATTATTATTATTAACTTCCATACGAAGAAAAACTGGCTTCGAGTCATGCAGTGTAAGTGGTGGAGTCAGTATTTACACACAAGTCTGTGGGATTTCAGGGCCTGGGATTCTTTCACGGGGCTAATTGCTCAAACCCCTGCAGTCCTGGAAGTCTGGGGGCACAGGCAGGGGGACCCACAGACCTGACAGGCAGTGTAGCCTGGTGGTTAATAGCACAGGTTTGTGTTCACTTGCTCTGCAACTTGCTTCCTGTATGACCATGGCCAAGTGAATTTGCCTCTTTGTGCCTTACTTGCTTCCTCTTTAAAATGGGGATAATGGTAGTACCTATAATCTTATAGGTTATTGTTAAGACCAAATAAATTAACTTATAAATAATTTAGAGTAGGGACTGGCACTCCATTAATGTCAGCTATTGTTATTTGGGATGGAGCCAGGCTATAGGGGAAGGCTACTGCAAGGGACAGGACTCCAACCTAGTGGTCTCTACTGTCCCTCCTGGCTCTGTGAGTCTGTGCTGCCCGAGCTGGTGGCACCCAGGGCTCTCTAGCTGCCAGCGTGCCTCACACTGAGGATGCACGACTATCCAGCCTTGGTGTTTAGTCCCGCAGCCTCTTTCCATTTTACTGACTTGGAAACTAAGGCTCAGACAGGCTGCTGCAAGTCTGCTCTGTGACTTAGGCAAGTCAGTCCTAGGGCCCTACCCAAGACCCAGATTCTCAAATCTTGGTTCAGGGTCTCTGCTTTGCCCTGAGACTGGCTTAATTTTTTCCAGGCAGACACCATCCTCATGGTGGAAATATTTTTCTACAATCTGATTTGCAATGGCTAATGGTCTGTTCTCCAATTCTGTACCTCATCTTCATCTTAATTCATTTCCAGAGGCTGGGGGCAGAGGCTTCTGCCTTCTCTATGAAATATTAGCAATTATTTCTTAATTCTCAGCTGGAAAGAAGGTCTTGGAGATGGGGCTCTGGAAGCTAGAAGAAGCCGTAAGGATGAATTTTTGGTCTGACATGAACCTTGCCAAAAAGCATGCATGCTCCATCTTCCCTGCTCCAACTTGAGGGCTTGCTGGGTTGCATTTGACTCTGTCCCCTTCTCTTTCCTCACTCTGGCCTCCAGCCTGGCTTGGGTTCAAGCATAAAGGCTACTGCAGGTCTCTAATGTCCCATGGAGAAGTGAGGAGGGGGAAGGAGAATAGCCTTTGTTGTGATCTCAGTAAATGGTGACTCCATCCCTGTAGCTGAGGTCAAATACCTCAGGGTCATCGTTGGCTCTTCCCCTCATATCACAAAGCCCATCCATCAGCAAATCCTTCTGGCTCTATTTGCAGAATATATCCAAAAGCTGACTACTTCTCACTATCTCCATTGCTCCCTCTTCCAAGCTGCCATCATTGCTCACCTGAAGTAGTTCTCATGATTCAGGTGTTTGGGTAATAAATTCTCTAAAGTTTCTTATAAATGAAAATGTTTTTATTTTGCCTTCATTCTTAAAGAATATTTTCACTGGATATAAACTTCTGGGTTGACGGTTTTTATTTTCTTCTTCCTTTAGCCTTTTAATGATGCTATTCCCTTTCTTCTGGCCTCCACAATTTCTGTGTTTATTTGAATCTTTGTTCTTTTATGTAGTGTCTTTTTTCTCTGGCTGCTTTAAAGGTTTTCTCTATATCTTTGTTTTTAGCAGTTTGAATATGAATGTATCTGTAAAATTACATCTTTCCCCAAATTTGGAAACTGTGTTTTAATTTTTTTGCCATTATTTTAAATATATATATATATTTCTGCTCCATGCTTTTTCTCCTTGTCTTCTGGGACTCCAATTACGCATATGTTAGACTTTTTTATATTATCCCACAGATTCCTAGACTATTCATTTTTCCAATCTTCTCTTTCTTGTGCTCTCCTTCTCTTTCTCTCTCTTTTGGTTTGGATGGTTTCTTTTTTTATTTGTTTAAGTTCACTGACTGTTATCTGTCATCTTCAGTCTATTAAGTCCACACAGTGATTTAAAAAAATTTTTCAGATATTTCAATTTTTGGTTCTAGAATTTCTATTTTGTTCTTTTTTATTTGTTCTGTATCTCTACTGAGATTTCCTATCTCTTAAATCATTAAGAGTTCTTTTACCTTGTTGAGCATAATTATAATAAGTGCTTTGTAATACTTCTCTGATAATTCCATCATCCAGGACATCCCAGGGTTAGACTTTGCTAATGTTCTTTTCCTTGAGAATGGATCATATTTTCCTTATTTGTTTTTATGTTGAGTAATTTTGGACTGTATCCTAGCTACTGGAAATGTTATGTTGTAGAGATTCTGGAATTTGTTATATTCTTCCAAAGAATGCTAATGTCTGTGTTTTAGCAGGCAACTGACTTGGTTAGACTCAGACTACAAACTCTGTCTTGCCTGCAGTGGGCAACATCTCAAATAACAGTTTAGGCTAAGCTGCAAGCTTCCCTGCATGTGTGCTTCAGAATTCAGCCAGAGATTTGGGTGGAATTTATTGACAGAATTTGAGCTTTTCCTGCTTTTTCCTTTCAGGATCTCCCCCTCGCTCTCTAGTAGCTCTGGTTTTCCTAGGTTCTGTTCTTTGGTTCTTCAGGCCAGAAAGACAATGAGTTTTCCATTGGAATTTTAGCTGCCCTGCGCTGTACCACAACTACAGCCTGCCCTGTTGATAAAGCTAGAAAAGTGGGAAAGTTACCACATGTTGTCTTTTCTAAGACTCCAAAGTCTATTTTTAAGTCATTCTCCAGACCCTTCCAGTAGTAGTTTTCTGTATTATATCTGGAGTTTATAGATGTTATTTGATGGAGGGTTGATCTTTTAAGCACTTACTCCTCCATACTGAAAGGGGAGCTTGCAGAGTGTTCTTTTAAAACAGAACCCAGACCATGCCATCCCTCTCCTCAACGTCTCCCACCCCCAAGAGCTCCCATTTCACCTGCAAGGCCTCATGTGATCTGGCTTCAGGCTGTGTGTCTGACTTCGTTTCCCTTCACCTTATTTTTGCTCACTCCATTCCGACCACACTGGTGGCCTCCGTCGTTCCTCAGAAATACCCTCTTCCAAGAGAGCCTTGAGTGACTGCTCCCCACCTGCCTCCCCCAGCCTCATCTTGGACACTCCCCATACTCAACCCTGCAGCCCACCGGCCTGCTCTCTGTCTACCTTAGGGCTGATCGCCCTGTCTGCAGGGCCCTTCCTCCCTTCGCCTTCCCATCTGCATATTTCTAACTAATCCTTACCTCTCAAGGAAAAAACTTCTCCTCAGGGAATCCTTCCCTGACCACTCCCCAGCTAAGGGAGGTAATTTATACTCTCAGGGCACGTTGGATGTCTTCATAGCATACTTCACCTTTGTGATCATTTGCCTATTTAAAGGTAATGCATTGTTGGCTCACTGATCTTAGGTGCCATGAGGGCAGGTGTTCCATCTGTTTTTCTCATCCCTACATCCCAGGCACCCAGCTCTGTGCCTAGCCCATAGTTGGCACTCAAGAGAAACTGGCAGCTGACTGACAGGTCCCGTGAGGGGGTCTGAGGTAGGCAGGGAAGGAACCTTTGGGGAGTCCCTACTGTATATTCATTCACACAACAACCTTGTAGTAGGTATCAATTTCCATTTTACTTCCGGGGAAAGGGAGGACACGAGAGGAGGAGGCCACACAGTCAAATTTCTAGTCTGGACCTCATGGTGGGAGCTCAGACCAGGTAGAGAGACGTTGGAGTGTACCTAGCCTCAGCCTCCACTGGCTGGCTACCAGGCTGCTGAGAGCTGGGCAGAGATTTTCTGTCCTTTATCAGTGTTTTCCTCCAGGGCTCATAACTGGGCTTCCCTCCTGAGTTGGAGGGACATGGCTCCTGTGAACACTGTGTTTTATGTAGCAATGGGCACTGAGACAGTGCGGCACCACTGACGGGTGCGGGACCCTGAGGGGAGAGCCTGGTTCTCTTCTTCCTCCTGCGGTGACTTCCTATTTACAGCCACCAGCTCTCTCACGGGGAACCTCTCGCAGGGACCCTCAGGGCACACCCGAGGCCTCAAGGAGAAGGTCATGAAAAGTCTCTCTCTCTCCATGCATATCCCTCTGCCTTCTCCAGCTCCAGGTTGGGTATCTTCCCTGAGGGAAGTGCTCATGACACTTGGAAATGCTCTAGACCAATTGCCATTTAAATTTATCAATGTCACTTCTAATGGTAGCTGAGCAATTAATTAAATGGGGTCTACATCTATACCATGGAACACTATACAACCTTCAAAAACAACAATGTAGGTGAAATGTTAAGGATATGAAGAAATGTTCAAGCTATACTATGTGCAAAGAAAAGTTTCAAAATAGCACGTTCCTGTTTTTTTGAAAAATATGTATCTACATAAATAAATAAGATCTACTATGCATAGGAAAAAGCCTGGACAATTCATGCAAAATGATGTTTTCAGTGATGATGGTGTAAATGGTAAATTTTAAAATTTTCCTATCCTTCTCCAAATTGTTTCAATGAATTTGCATTTTTGCAATAAAATTAAAAAAAAACATTATTTTCAAAAGGCAAAAACCAGGAAACCAAATAGAAAGGAGGCCGAGTCTTGGGAATTCAAAGGGCCTACTCTCTCTAGGGACCAGGCACTCCTCTCCTGAGAGGTCCCAGGGCAGGGGAGCCAGAGGTGCCCTGACAGCTGCCATCATTGTGGAAAGGGGCACAAAGACCACCTAAAAAGGACACTGCCCTGCAACTCAGTCTTCGTCCAGGATTCCTGACATTTGAGGCCTTCAGTGGGTGCTGCAGTCAATAGACCAAGAACCTGTCCCTCTGGAGCGTCTGCAAAACATTGAGATACAACTCAGTTCTTCCTCATTTCCTTCAGACTTTCATGCTTGGTACCTCAGTTCCAGAAGCACAATTCTGATTGAGAAGATTTCTGAGTATGCTGGTGATACTGGGGACCTGGAGAACACGCCCTTTGTAATAACTCTTATTTTCAAAGAAGGCAGCCCGTTCTGTCCCCTCCCACCCTGGAGTCCAGAGTGGCTCCTTACTGGGTGCAATCCAGGTGGATGGGAGGAGGTGTAAGAAGGCCTCAGGAGATGCTCATTGGAGCCCAGCTGGGCCCAGACCCTATTGGCACAGACAGAAGGGAGATCCCAGTCCCTGTCCAGCCCAATTCCCTCTTTTACAGATGATGAGCCACAGCTCAGAGAGGGCAAGGACTGGCTCAGGAGCACACAGCAAGTCAGATACTGGAACCCAGGGGCCTTGACCCCCAGCCTGGTATTTTAAACATACAAATTTGAAGTTGAACTGTCAATTGTGTGTTCTGCCTCTTTGATGAAAAAGATTCCCTTCCTCATTCCAGGGCCCAAATTCCAGTTCTAAGAATGATTCTAAGGTTTAGGGGACTCTGGTGTTTCATGGGTGAGATGCTTGCAAACTTTGCTGCACAGGTAATGGATTTTAAAAGTAAAACCTAACTTACAAATTTGAAATTATATGTATATATTTTTAAATTAATTTACTTTTTAGTCAAGGCAAATTGTTGAACCGTACATAATAGATTTGAGTTAGAGACTTTTGAAGAGGGCAGTTTCATAAGACTCAAATCTAGAGGGCTTAATTTACTAGTCCAAATGTCTAAGCCCAGAGAACTGAAGGTCACCCAGCTTTACTGTTGCCATCAGAAAACCAAAACATTAAAATGTGATAAAAACTCCTAGATCTAAAAGGAATGTTGGTGCAGGGCTCTCCAGTGAGGTGTTAATGGTGATGTCTGAATGGTGGGAATAGGGTGCTACCTGCTTTCTTATTTTGGCTTGTCTGTATTTTCTGCAACAGACAAGAATTGCTTTCAGAATGAGGGGGGAAAATCCCCACCCTACTAATTGTTTTGGATTTTTAGGTCTCAGAGTTCAGCTAGTCTAACTCCAACTGAGGGTCCCTTCCATGTCATCGTCTCTGGGGAAAATAAAGCTCCTTAAATGACCCATCGCCAGCCCTCCGCTGACCAGGGATGAGGTAGTGCAGGTGTGATAGCCCAGTGTCACCTCCTCCAGCTCCTCCAGGCAGCCTTCCCTGATTGGCTCTGTCAGTGCCTCTCATCTGCCCTGGTTTCTGGGAGTTTGTCAAGGAGTTTGCTTTCCAGTAATGGAGGGCCAACTAACTGCCAACCCAGCTTATTGTGTGTTGAGTATCATGCTAAGTGACCTCAATGAATCTTCATGACAAGGCTGGAAGGAGGTTGGCACTGATATTTTATTGGTTTTAAATGGGGAGGTTGAGACTCAGAGCAGTTCACTATCTTGCTGGAAGTCACAGAGAAGTCAAGGGCAGAAGCAGGATTCCAACCCCAGCTTGTCTGCTCGAATGCCTTCCTCACCTTGTGGCATCATCTCCAGAGATCAGGGGTCAGCCTCTTCTTGCTAGAGGGCCTGGGTTTGTGTGTATGTGTTTGCACATGCATGCGAGCAGTTAGTGGGTGCCCAGGTGGTGGCCACTGTGCTGGGAACTCATGCCCTCCTTCCAGAAAACCTGCGAGGTAGGTTCTAACGCTGTTCCCATTTTACCCCTGAGGCTTGGAAGGTGAATGATTTACCCAAGGTCACCAGTTGCCCAGGGGACTGCAGTAGGAAGCAAACCCAGGTTGGTCTCCTTTGGCTCTGACCCTGGCATGCTGCCACACCACCATTTTTCCCTGGCTACTGACATTCTGCAGGGCCAGGACAGGTGTGGCAAAGTAAGATAAATAGGATAAAATCCAACCCACAGCCTATTTTTGGAGGGGCCCTGAATGATTTTTACATTTTTAAAGGGTTGTAAAAACCAAAGAAGCAAAGAATATGTGAAAGAGACATATTTACTTTCTGGTTCTTTAAAGGAAGTGTTTGCTGACCCCTAGCATAAGATCCTGAGGATGAAGGAGGATTCTTTGGGCCTGTGTCCCTTCGTGCACACTTGGCTGTCCCAGTGTCACATAGTGAGCAGTGCCTGCACACCAGATGCACTGGTAGTGGCAGTGGTGGACACTTTTTTTTTTATTCAGTTTTATTCAGACACAGGCACATAACATACAATCATCCATAGTGTACAGTCAACTGTTCACAGTATGATCATCTAGTTATGCGTTCATCAAGTGGTGGACACTTTTTAAATGACCCACAAAGTCTGCTACCACCTGGGCCACTGCTGCAAAGGAGGTCATTTCACATTCCCACTTTTATTTTTTGTGCCCAAGTATCTGTGCCCAGGGAAGAGCTCAGGGATTTCCTAGTTGGATTTTGGGGTGGAAGGCTTCTTCCTCTGGATGGGATTAAGTGCACTCCTTTCGGCAGCGAAGACCTTTACGTGATTCCCCTGCAAACATAAACGGTTCTAAAAGGCACCAGTGCAGACCCTGCCCATCTGGGCACCCACCCCATAGGTGCCAGTAATTGTGCCAGACACGGGAAGAAAGCATGGCCCCTGTCCTCACAAAGCCCCCAGGAGAGCACAGCCATGGCCCCAAGGCAGGTATCCAAGTTGGAGAAGGGGGCTATGAGGCCAAGAGGAGGGCAGAGAGGCAAGCCCCGAAATACTTCCTAGAGGAGGTGGTTGCGGCGCTAGGTCCTGAAAATTGAGGCGTTCAGCAGGAATCAGGGCGTGACTTGGAAAAGGAGGTGGTGGTAAGGCCTGGCAGTGGGAACGGCGTGGGCAAAGGCTCAGGGGGGTGCTGGCGTGCGCTCGGGGACAGCTGGCAGCCTGGCGTCGCCCGAGTGGAAAACGCGGCGGTCGGGAAAGGGCAGGCGGAGTGTGGGCGCGGGGCTGTAGGTGTCAGCAGAGACGCGGCTCTGGGGTTGGCGGGGGCCGGGCCGGCCCGCCCCTCGGCCCGCGCGGCCATTGTCTGCGCCCGGGCGCCGCCTTGGCAGCAGAAGGTGACATCTGGTGACTAATGGCCGCGGCTGCGCGCCGCCCCCCTCTCTCCCGCAGCGCCCGGGGCGCAGCTGCCGCGCCGCCCTCCTCCCCTCCCCTCTGCTCAGCGAGCCGGGGCCGGGGCGGGGCGAATCGATGCCCTGATTTCCGCGGGGCGCAGGCCGCCGCCTCCAGTTCTCCCGGCCAGCCGGTCCCCCACCGCCAACCTCTGCTCTAGGTGACTGCGCGTCCTTGTGCGCGCTCAC
Source organism: Bradypus variegatus (assembly GCA_004027775.1). Classification (NCBI taxonomy): domain Eukaryota; kingdom Metazoa; phylum Chordata; class Mammalia; order Pilosa; family Bradypodidae; genus Bradypus; species Bradypus variegatus. Next base: position 3,132 of record PVKY010012463.1, on the reverse strand, counting down.
ATGTCTGTCAGTGCGCACGAGGCTCACAGGCGCTCACCCAGTGGGGAGTTTACTGGCAATAGCCGGGTCTGCCGTCAGGCACTCATTCATGAGTACAAACACGGGCCCCCACCAGAGCCCACATGCACGTACACTAGCACACGTGCAGGCACACACTAACACACAAGATCGCGGTCACACGCTTTGTAACACATTATACACCTGTTCTGGTTTATGTATATTCGCAGATGTGCATGTGAGGACCATGCACATGTATGCTTGCACACAAACTTATGTATTACACATCCATACATGTGCTCATACAGGCGTGCGCATCATTTGTGGACTCGTCCAGCCATGTGCTGCTTATGTCTTTATATTTAAGAACACACATGGGCATATACATACACACTCTTAAGCACAGCCAGGAGCTGGCCTTATCCTTGGCAAAGGCAGAGGTGACAGTTCAGATGCTACACATGACTTTTGGCCCCTCCTCCAGTGGCCAAACTACTTGTAAATTATTTGCCTAAATTTAAAAGCCTGGAGATTTCCATTAAGATCTGGATTTCTGACATATCCCAGCCATAATGGACTGAGGCTGAGCAGCTGGTGTAACCTTCAGCTATGCTTGAAGCATCTCTGCCTCCACCTTAGCTACACCTTCCCCCATTCTGATTACCTCGCTTCCTCCTCCCCATGGACACTTGAAGCTGCAGCCCTGGTTGAGGCAGGGACCTCCCTTGGGGACCCTTGTCATCTAGCCAGGAGCTCCAACCTGGAGCCCCAGCCCCACATTTGGGTCCTGAGCTGAGAGTGGGAGATCTTGCCCTGATGCCCACAGTGAGGAGAACTTCCCCACTGTGGGGTGTTGGGGGGGGCACTGTCGGCAATGTGGAAACACTTAGCAATTTGTAAAGTACTTTCTTAATGGGAGGATTATTTGGATTTACTGATAGCTCTGAGAGGCAGGTGTCATTGGTATCATCTGGAGAAGGTGGAGGCCTGGAAGTAATGGTATTTTGAAGACTTACCTCTTTGGTAAGTGCAGAAAGGATTTGCTGTCAACATAGCTGGGAAGTGGGTAGGGTAGGGTGCCTCTACTGTGGAATTCCTGGGGTGGGAGGTGGAGAAAGGCCTGTAACATCTACTTTGCATTCCCTGAAGCTGTCTCTACCTGGCCCTGGCACTTCTGTCTCCTAGACTCTCCCCAGCCTCTGCCCCTGTTGGGGGAGGCCTGGTTCCTAGAGGGAGAGGCCAGGCCCTGGTGGTTCCTGGGGATTATCTATCTGCATTATGTCTGGCTCTGACTAAAGCAGTGAATGGCAGCCCAAGGGGCAGTGGGAAACTCTGTGGCTCTCCAGCCCTGTCCACTGCCCACTGGCCATGACCGCTGCCCTCCTGCATCATCTCATCCACTTGCAGATGTCTGGCTGTCTCGAAACCATCACCCCACTGGATGGCTCACTGTGTTCCACTCATCCTTCTCCCACTGGAGGTCTGGCAGGCCCTTAACTCCCAGCATATCCAAGGCCAACCCCCGTGATGGGGTGATGACATGATCATGGCCTGACCTCAGATCCCAGCTCTGTTACTTCCTAGCTCTGTGACCCTGGGGGAGTATGTTAACCTCTGTGGGCCTTGGTTTGCTCCATTGTTAAAATGAGAACAATAACAGTATCGGCTTTCTAGGATTCTTGAGTCTGGATTGATTGAGGAAATTCATTCAGAGTGCCCATTTATAGTGCCTGGTGCAGATGAGTGCTCAATAAATATCAGCTTATTAACTTTGCTCCCAGAGTGGCCCCTCCTCTTAATGCCCCCTCATCTGTTGGCTTCCCTCCACCAACTCAAGATTGGGTCCTGAGAATTACTCCTGCTCCTCTCTTTCCATCTTCCCCACATCCAGTCCTGCCAACTTGACCTCCTAAATATTTGTGCTCTCTTCTCCACCTGGTTGCCTCTGCTCTGGTTTAGTTTGGTGTCCCCTCTAACCTGCACTATTGTGATTCCTAACCAAGTTCCTTGGTTGCAGCCACGTCACTTCCACTAGTAAAATGCAAACTGTGTCACTTCTCACGTAAGTGGGCAAGCTCGTGCTCCTTGGCCTGGCAGTCAAAATCTTTCCTGGGGGATTGAAAGTATGGACCAAGAGTCTAGGTTGGAGTGTTGGGAGGTGAAAGGGGGAATGTGCTTTCTCTCTTACTGTTCTGTGACAAGACCACACACTTGGCAGCCAATGGTCACACTCCCCTTTAGGTCTTTGCTCAAGCGCTGCCCTCTGCCTGGAAGTTCCCCTTTACTCAACTCGAACGCAGCTTCTCCATCACCTCTTCCAGGACTCCTATCCTGATCCTCCCTCCCTACATATTCTTTAGTTACGTCTCATCACAGTCTCAGAATACCCTGGGCATTGCTTTAAGCTTGCACTTACCTCATTTGTTAGATTTCTCTGTTTGCATGTTCCCTAGACCAATACTTTAACTTTATTGTGCACACGAATTGCTTGGGGGCTTTTTCAAACGTAGATTTGGTTCTGCAGGGCTGGGATGGAGCCTGAGACTGCATTTCTAAAAGCTCCCAGTGGTTCCATTGCTGCTTGCCCTGGACCACACTTTGAGTAATAAGAACTTTGATAGTGAGTCCCTTCAGGGTGATATCTGCATTCAGTATCTTGTTATCCCTGTTTGAGTGCTTGGGCAAATGGGTAACCAAATAAATACCTGCTGAAACAAAGAGATGAATGAATGAATGAATGAATGAATGGAAGACAGATAGCTAATGCAGATGAGGGTGTCAGGGCACTTGTCTGCAGGAGTTGATGCCCAAGTTGAATCCTTAGGGAGGGGCAGGAGGTAGCCAGGTAAAGAGGGAAAGTGGGTTAAGATATTCCTGATAAAGGCCTGGGTGCACGACAGTGTGGGAAGGGAAACCTTGAAGTTGAAGAGGGTGGGAGAGGCCAGGTCCCTAAGGGATGCCATGCAGGGAGGCAGCTTCTATTTTATCCTGGAACCTCTAGGGGATAGCAAGACCCAAAATGTGTGCTGCTTCCAAAGTAGGATAGGAATTGATAGGCCAGGAGAGATGCAAGATTGAGCAGGTATTTGGGGGGGGGGTTCTGGTTATCCATGTGGTGCTCAGGCCATGGCAGTG
>PVKY010012462.1:0-11507 GCA_004027775.1 Bradypus variegatus | reverse complement strand
TGAGTAACTGAATCAGGTACTGTGTGTCTTCTGACCTTTTGATTTGAGTGTTTGCGTTCGGGTTTTCCATGTCTGATTTTCTCCTATGTTTTAAGATTAGGGCTTGTCTGAGCGGTTAGGGGGGAAGGGCCATTCCAATTATCAAACCTCCCAGGTGTTCCCGGAGATTTAAGTCGGTTCTCTGCCCTAACCCAAAAGTTGTTGGTATTGGCGTACGTTCCCTGGGATTTCTGAGCGGTTCCCCCTCCCTGCTGTGCTTATCCGGGACCTCTGCTGCGGCAGGGCCGTGTCACGTCACAAGTGCACGCCGTTCTCCAGGGAAGCCCTGGGACGCCGGGCTGGGGCGCTCCCTGCCCGCTTCAAAGATGGATGAGTGGGAGGCGTTAACTCCTCCCTTTCCGCACAGGTCCTCTCTCCCAGTTCCGGGACAGTCAGCCGTGGGTGTATTCAAAGCCACTGTCCATGGTGGATAATGCGGCGTGTGAGTGGTGCTGTAGGGTAAACTCCCTGTCAGGCTGGGTCTCTTGGTGCGGCTCCGTGCCATGCGTTTGGCCCGGGTAGGAGCAGCCCCGCCCGCTAGGGAGACGGCTGCTAGCAGCGCGACTCTTTTTTTTTTCCCTTTTGGCTCCCCTTTGATCCCCCAGACCCGAGACAATCTGGAGTGGGTATGGGAAGGGGCACCCTCCACGCCAGACACTGAGGCACTAGTCCACACCACTCCCGTCTTATCTGCCGCTGCTCCCGGGCTTCAAACGCCAAGCCCCTGTTTCCCCGCACCGCAGCGTGGCTGAGAGACTCAGAAGACTCACTCGTTTCAGAATGCAGACTCCTGGTTTCACCAGATGCACGTTCCCTGTGGCTTTAGCAGACCTTGTCCGGCTGGTGTTACTTTGGAGGTGACTTTCTGGGTCACTTTCTGGTTTTTATCATTGTTTTTCACGGAGGTGTCTCCTTGCTCTGTCTCACCTAGCCGCCATCATCTCATCTCCTCTGCCCATTTATTTTTGAGTTCTAGATCTATTCTTGCACCACACCCCAACTGAAGCTTAATTTTATGTTTGTTCTGTACTGCATTAAGTTAGAAACTCAGGACCACACATCAAGAGGTAGTGAGAAGCCTTGGCCTCCACTGGGCCTGCAGGTGGTCTCGTCCTCTCTGCATTTCTGTGTGCTTCCCTGTGCTGAGCTCTCCACAGCCGGAGTTCTGGTATGAAATGTAGCAGGGCCCATTGTGTGTCCTTTATCTTCCAAAGAGAATACTCTGAAATTTCTCTTTAAGACACAGTTCTTATGTTCCCCCTCAGTGACTTTAGCTCTCTAAGATGGTAATAGTAGTAATATTTATAAAGTGTTTAGGCTGCATTATGTAAGTTTTAGTTGTTAACCCATTTACTCTTGTGAGTCTGTGAAATCAGTACCAGATGTGGAAACTGAGGCCCAAAGAGCTTAAGTAACTTGCCCGAGGTTACAGAGTCAGTAAGCACAAGCATAAACGGAAGAGAACCCCGGGCAGCACTGTTGGCAGTAGCCCCACCTGGGAGCCCCTGTCCGTCAGCAGAAGGGACACGTTCCTGCCACAGCGTTCACACAGATTAATGAGTGTGAACTGTTACTGTCTGTGCTCCCACATGGAGTGACCTCCACGTGCCGCATGGAATGATAGAAGCCAGACCTCACGGGCCAGATGATACTGTTTATGCAGAATGACAAAGCAGGCAAAACACATGCATGTGGTGACAGGTCAGGGTAGAGGCTACCCTTGTGGGGTGGCAGAAGGGGAGCTTCTGGGGTACAGGTCACATCTGGCTCCTTGATGTGGGTAGTAGTTACCTGGATGTGTTAACTTTGAAAATTCACTGAGGTGGTCACTTATGTGTTATATATTTTTCTGCATATACTCCTACACATTTTTTATTTAGAAGGATATTTTAAAGGGGGGATTTACCTATTCTGGGATGTTAGGGAAGATTTCTCTGAGAAATTGAAGGTGATATTTAATTTGAAATATGAAGGAGATTGGAAAGGAGCTGACTCGGGAGAGAGTGGGGGATATAGTTCCAGGCTGTGTTGACAGGCCTTTTTGAAGGCTTTGAGGCAGGGGTTTTTTGAGGGACCAAAGGAAGTCTGTAAGACAGAAGCAGAGGGAGAGAGAGGGAGAGAGAGAGAGAAGGAGGGAGGAGAGAGAGAGAGAGAGTGTGTGTGTGTGTGTGTGTCGGGTTGGGGCTGGAGTGGTGGCCCCAAATGGAAGAGTGGGATCATGTGGAGGACCAGCCTTTGTTGCAAGGGAATGAGGAAGGGCACTAGCTCCGGGTATGTTCCAGGATTGGATTTGCCTTTTCAGAGGAGCCCTGCTGTGTGGAGAATGGCAGGAGCGTACTGGGGACAGGGGGAGGATGGTCGTGGGGCCCAGGGCAGTGGTGGCCTTTGGAGTAGGGTGGACATGGTGGAAGAGACGGAGATGGTTTCCAGTGACAGTTGGCAGGTAGCCTAGAACTTGGCAGTCCACAAGTGAAAAGTGACCCCGGGTTCCAGGTGTGTGCAGCTGGACAGACGACCAATGGCATTCGAGGAGGCCATGGAGCAGGGAAGTTGTCTGAGGGTGTTCGAAGAGACGGTGTTTGGTGAACCAGAAGTAGCCTTTTCCTTGCCTCTCTCTGGAGAGCTTTGGCTTTAACCAGGCCATGAAGATAAAGTCCTGTGCTACAAAGTGTAAGTCTCCTTACCCCTGTGCGGGTCAGAACTCTGTCCAGCTCTGCCGGAAAGCACTCTGGAGAAGCTTTGCAGAGTCCTCAGTCCAGACGGCCTGGGCTTGGCGTCATAACACGTGGGGAGATGCATCCGAGCCTGTCCAGGGGTGGCCTTGCCCTCCCTACTCGTCCTCTCTGTTCTTTCCTGACAGGCCCGGAGGATGTTTGAGGGTGAGATGGCGAGTCTAACTGCCATCCTGAAGACACAGACGGTGAGGGTGCCCAAGCCCATCAAGGTTCTTGACGCCCCTGGGGGCGGGAGTATGCTCGTGATGGAGCACATGGACATGCGCTACCTGAGCAGGTACGTCTCTGGGTGGCTCCTTTCTGAAGCTTGTTGCGCTTTGGGGAGGGCTTTGAGGGTTGTATACAAGGACTGCTCAGCCCCTAACACTGTGGCGTCTGCAGAATGAGTGGCACCTACTCTGCAAGCCAGAGGCCCATGGGAAAGGAACGGCTAAGGTGAGATGCTGATCAGGGCCTGGCTGCTGCCTTGGCTGTGGCTGGGGAAAAGACCGTCAGATTGTCGCAGCCCTTCCTTCCCCCTTGCTCACCAAGACAGATGTAACCTTAAAACCTTTGGCCTTCCAGGGGGTGTGCACCTGCCACTGCACCTGGTGAGGAAGTCATTCCCTTTTGTTTCATAGTCACGCTGCGACGCTTGGAGCCCAGCTGGCAGACCTACACCTGGAGAACAAGAAGCTTGGAGAGAGTCTCCGGCAGGAGGACGGGACAGTGGGTATGGGGTCCTGGAGCCTTAAGCCAGCACGGGCGTGAGGGTGATGCACAGCCTTGGGAGGGGCAGACCTGTGGCCAGGAGGATGCAGAAGCAAAGGGAAGTCAAAAGCAGGCTGTGGGCACAGCAGATCGATGAGTAGGGTGTGTTATAGATGCCTGTGAAAGAGGAAATAGTTGCTGGACTCCAAACCTCATGGTATTAGGGTTGCTTTCCCTCTTGGTCCCTCAAAGAGAGTGTTATAGAAGTTGCTCTAGCTTTCTATGCAAAGAACGCCATGGACCGCAGTGTCTTCTCTTCTCAGGAGCAGTCATTCTTGAGGGTCCGAATGAAGCCCCTGACCTTTCTTGGGCCTAGCATGGTGCTGGTGTTAGGGGGTGGCCTGTATTTTCATCTGGCATCTGACAGTACCGTCAGTCCGTGTCATGGCTGCTAACAGGAGCTGACATGTGATACTCCACTGAGTGGACACACAGCACCATCAGCTGCCCGTCCTGCCCCTGCATGGCCTCAGTCTGTTGGGATTTGCTTTGAAGATGTGGCGCTGCAAAGGGTTTGAGACTGTTGCCCAGCACAGCAGTTTGCATTTCATAGATGGAAGTGCTGAGCTGGCCACTGTGGAGTGTCCTCTTCTGGTGGGCCCTGGGGGGGTTCTCTCCTCTCTGAAGAGCGGCCTCCTTCCCAGTGCCTCTCCCAGGAAGCAGTTGGTGCCTTTTGATTATTGAATCTGCCAGGACAGGCTCCTGTCACGGGGGTAGTGGAAACTGGTTTGCCTTTGCGTGAGGAAACTGTGGAGAAGGGTGCCCGGCAGCTGGACCTCAGAGCGAGGGAACCAGGCAGTGTCTCTTCCTTTTGCTTCTAAGGGCGAGGAGGCGGTCAGGCGGAACGGGCCTTTGTGGACCAGTTTGGTTTTGATGTGGTGACCTGCTGCGGATACCTCCCCCAGGTGAGTGGAACCGAGTGGTGCCTTGTGTCACGGCCAGTCAGCTGTCATGTGTGGACGGAGACCCACACCTTGCCCTCGCCCTCTTGGTGATGCTCAGAAGTCTTCCTGCCCTCTGTTCTATGCTGATGTTTGAGAGTTGACACTAGGGTTACCCACCTGACCTACTGGATCAGCTCTCAGAAGTGGAGGGGAAGACCAGCAGGGCAGGCTGCTAGGTTTCAAGGTTGGTAAAAATTAGAAATTAACAAAAGCCTTATTTTAAATGTTAAAATATTCAAAGGTAGCATAACAAAAAGGGATTATAACAGTTTTATGATTTTGTGGTCAGCTCTCCTGAGATTCTGGAGATGGTACTTTGAGCTGATAATGGAATGGGTGGAAATGCAGCTCTGCTCTGAGAGGATGGGCTGTGGGGCTGCCGCGGGAGGGGGTGCCGAGGGAGGGGGTTCCATGTGGGGTGGTGCTGGCAAATCCAGAAAACATTTAGGATTTCCTGGTGGGCATGGGGGTGCAGTAGGCACTACTCAGGTTTTGAAATGTTGGAGCTGCTCTGGGTTCCTGGGTTCTCCCTCTCCCTCCTGGAACCCACTCTGTTGCACACATGCACGTGTGTGTGGGCGCATGTGGCCTGTTCTGTGCTGTGTTTGGCCCCGTGTGCTGCTCCACTCTGGTGAGTCTCCTCCCTCCTTGCCGGGTGGTAAGCCCACGGCCTGGCCATGACCTCTCATCAGAGGCCCTGAGCCCTCTCCTTTTGAAAGGGGCTCCACAGTGACTTCTGACATTATGGGTCTCCAGAGAGGGCAGTGCCCGCTGGTTGGGAGGCAGCTGGGGGGCCTGTGGCTGGGCCAATTGTCAGAGATGAGCCTTGGGGGCCAGGAAGGTGGTTAGTGCTTGTCTCTAGGCGCCAGTGTGCGTGTAAATGACAAGGAATTGCCTAGAGCTCTGCAGTTGTGGGTGCCACAGGCTGGGTCCTGCCTTCCCTGCTGGGAGGTGTCCCCTTCTCCCCACTGCTCTTGGGACAGAATCCAAGGTCCTGGCATGTCTGGGGGGCCCTGTGCTGTGTGGTCAGCTCCCTGCTTCAGCCTCCTCCAGAGCCCCCACCCCCCTTGTCCCTGCTGTCCCCGCAGACCCTTTGCACTGCGAGACAACTCTGGGCAGGTGGGCCCTCCTGTGGGGACCTTCCCCAGCCTATTCTCCCTGCCCTCTGCTCTGGACACTCCTGTTCCCACCTCCAGGAAGCTTCCTGATGCCAGAAGCTGCCCTGCTCTTCTCTTCACAGGCTTTGGCGTTTGCGGTTTGGTCTCCATTTGTCTCTCATTTGATCTGTGCTGCTAGCACCACGAGGGCAGGCTGAGTGTGCTTCTTGCTTCCTCAGCTCCCAGCATGGTGCCTGGCTGGCTGCAGATGCTGGAAACATCTTTGTTCCTTGAGTGAAAGAGAGTGGCGGCTAGTGGGGAAGAGGTGGCTGAGGTTGATCCTGGGGGGCCACTCTCTGTCCTCATTTGCCTCCTCATGCCTACGTGCCCTTGTGCCTGCTCTATAAGCTGTTTCTGCCATCTCCTGCTTTCCCGGCCCCCGTGGGCCCCTCCCTCGTGCCGGCCCGGGTTCCTTGTCCGAGCATCATGGCTGACTCCCTGCCCGTGAGCATCTGCTGCAGAGCCCTGCCCCCTGCAGAGCTGGCTGCCTCACCACTCTCTTCGGAGTCTCCACTTTCTACGCTGCCCCTTGGCCCAGAGGGCCCTGGCCTGCTGTTTCTGCACATGGAATCCTCCTGCCGCTCCGGGCCCACCTGTAGGGCCCTGTCTTTCTGGAGCTCTTCCTGACACTCCCTCCTGAATTGCGGGTTTCGCTCACTATACTGGATGCGCACGCAGCAGCACTCCCTCCAAAGCCAAGCCTTGCAGTTAGGCTTACAATTAACATTTTACATTCAAGCAGGGTAGATTCAGACCCTTGTTAGAGAAAGCGCAGTTGTTGGGGTGTGTCATACCTGTGGATTTCTGACGGGACACTCGGCTCCTGTGCTCTTCTGTGCTCTGGTGGCTGTAGCAGAGGAGGTGGCCACCTTTGGCTCTGGCATTTCCTGCTGAGCTCTGCTTTCCCCTTTGCTGTCACTTGTGCAGGTGAACGACTGGCAGCAGGACTGGGTCGCGTTCTTCGCCCAGCAGCGCATTCAGCCTCAGATGGATATGGTGGAGAAGGTGTCTGGGGATAGGGAGGCCCGCGAGCTCTGGTCTGCTCTGCAGGTGAGTGGCCGCCCAGGACCGGCCCCGGGCCACACTCGGCCGCTGGTGCAGGAAGCCGAGTGGGAGAAGCTGGCCCAGTACCCTGCGTGTCCACTGGCCCCTGCTTGAGCTGGACACGTTTGTGCACATGGTGCTGTGACGGGAGACTGTGGCGTAGCGACTGCTTTCTCTTTGTTTGTTTTTAACCTTACCTTATTTTGTTGCCTTTCTTTTCCCTTTTTTGGTCAAAAAAGCATTCTCAGCTCCTTGATGCCAGGGTCAGGTTCGTTCCTGGAATTCGTGTCCCACATTGTCAGGAAGCCTCATTCATTTTGGGGATCCTGTCCCATGTTGGGGGGAGGGTGATGAATGTATTTGCAGAGTTAGGCTTACAGAGAGAAAGGCCACACTTGAGCAACGAAAGAGGTTCTTTGGAGGTGACTCCTAGGCACAATTATAGATGGGCTTAGCCTCCCTTTTACAACTGTAAGTTTCACAAGAACAAGCCTCAAGATTGAGGGCTTGACTTACAAAGTAGGGGGTTTCTGAGTTCACATAGCATATGCTCTGTTCACGATAATCCATCCATATCTCATTATCATCACTTAGTTGTACAGTCCTCATCACTCTCCATTTTAAACAATTCTCATGACCCAAAATGCAGCTGCTTTCTAACGTGCCATCTCCTCACTCAGTTGAAGATCCCTGAGCTGTTCCATGGTCTGGAGATCATCCCTGCCCTACTCCATGGAGACCTCTGGGGAGGCAACGTAGCCGAGGATTCCTCTGGGCCCATCATTTTCGATCCTGCATCTTTCTATGGCCACTCAGAATATGAGCTGGCGATCGCTGGCATGTTTGGGGGCTTCAGCAGCTCCTTTTACGCTGCCTACCACAGCAAAATCCCCAAAGCCCCAGGATTCGAGAAGCGCCTTCAGCTGTATCAGCTCTTCCACTACTTGAACCACTGGAATCATTTTGGATCAGGGTATAGAGGGTCTTCGCTGAGCATCATGAGGAATCTCCTCAAGTGAACATGCTCTTCCCTGGGAGTGGCTCTGAGGAGTGGGCTCGGGGACGGAGTGTAGATGCATCTGAGTCTAACTAGGTGCTGCTGGTCAGGGTCCTTGTTCTTTATGTCCTTGTCCCTAACCCTTGCCCCGTTTTTTCACATGGCTGGAATAGCTTCAGACCATAGTTTATTTCAAGCCTTGTTGACTCATGTCTCTGAAAAGGTTTTGTCATCCTAATGTTGTCCATTTTGTTAGATTCCACGGCTAGATAAAACCACACTAGAAATATGGTGTGAACCAAGAGGTCCGTGAAAGGTAGGCAGCGTTGAGCCTTGCTGGATGCCCTGCAGGTAAAGACGGGAAGGGCTCGTGTGTGGCCCTGGGGTGGGGAGCAGACCCCTCTGCTGCTTCCCGAGGCCCCTGGTGTCCTCCCTGTGCTTGGGCCAACCGTATTCTGAGTTGTTGGTGATGCTACTGCTTGGGTTTCTCCTTTGATGGGTAAGATTTGGGTCTGGACATTACGTCACCTCACTTCTAGAAGCTTCTTAAAACGACCAGTTCCAAATTTTACATTCCCTTGGCTCTGAAGATCACATTGGGAGGCTGCTGCAGGTTGAGCCTGGAAACGGATTTGGGCAGTCAGCTCAGTTTCGGACCAGGGGCTCCTGGGCCCTCTTTTCTAGATTTTCTAGTCCTTGGCGTGCTGCCCTCCTGCTGCAGCTGAGGAGTGAGCTGAACTGAGGAGTCCCTCCTCCAGCTTTGCAGCCATGAGGGGAGTGTTCACAGAGGCACCAATCCTGACTAATGCTTTTGCGTAGAGATTCGAATAAACTTCTGTGGTTCCAGTGATGCTTGAGACTGTCTCCCTCATTTAAATTGTAATTCAATATTTATCTTAGTTGTTTGCTGGGAAACCTTTGTTATTTCTTGCCACAGTAAATAGATACAACTGTTGTTTCTTAAAAGAGCAGTTGTTATCTAGTTTTTTTTTGTTTGTTTGTTTTTTGTTTTTTCCTAAATAAAAGTCTAGCACAGGGTTCCAAAGCAAGGGCAGGGTAGCCCGGGGACTCCCTTTAGTTTTAACTGGTGTTCTAACTTGTGAAGCTTGGTATGTGCTAGAGGGAGAAAGAAGGACACTGTGGTTATCTTTGGAGACCACCTGAGGGTATGGGACCACCCGAGAGGATGGGCTCACACCTGCTAAAGATGCTTGTGAGACCCCTGCCCTTGCTCAGGTGGACTGAAGAGGATGGGCTTGTTTTTCCTCTAGTTTGTTTGTTTCTATAGTGGGCTAGGGCCCCTCAGTGGAATTTGGAACAGAAATTGAATGCCTTTAGAATTCTAGTTTCTGTGGGAAGGGACAAAGGACTGTGAATTTTAAGAATTTGTGGTTGTCAGAGTTTCAAACCTAGTAATTCCTAGGCTACCAGTTGCCAAGATTTTAACTTGTTTCCTCTGGCCCTGGAGATCCTGAGGGCTGCTTCTGAGGAAGATGATGTCAGAATGGTTTCATTACAGGAGAATATGATGTTCCTTTTATTTACCGTTCTGTTAACTCAAGCTTGGCTATGTCCAGGATGTTTTTAATTTTGGCTGCTGCCAAACCTCAGGTCTTGCACAGCAGATGTCTATTCCACAGTTGGTGGGCAGAGGGACTGCATCTGGGTCACTTGACGGGAGCCTTGTGACAATCTGCCTTTTACCAGTGCCCCTCCCCAGGCCCTTGGTGGGCTGAGCAGCTGAGGCGGAGAGTGATGGGAGGTCTTAGAATGAGGTGACTCGCAGAGCCAGGGGAGTGGGGGATCCTGATGTGGGAGGGGTGGATATTACCAATGACCCGGGAGCCATTGCTTTGAGCAGACTGCAAGAGCCGGTGGGGAGGTGATGGAGCCTCTGGGCTTCTGGTGGCCTCGCTGCAGCCCCTGTTGGCCTTGGAGTACCCGGCAGCCTCCCCTGGGCTGCCAGTCGCTGGAGAGCTGGAGGAGGGTGTGGGAGAACCGGGGTCCCAACTCTGTGCCGAGAAGCCCCAGGGCCCTGTATAGGACAGCATGTGGTGGGGTGTGTGGTGAGGCAGAAACTCCTGATGCATCATCAATAAAAAAATTCCAGCCCACCAGAGGGAGGATGGGGATTCACTAGACAGTATTGTAATAGAGTCAGGAAGAGGCGGTCAACAGCAAACCGTCAAAATAGAAATGCAGGGAGAAGGCATTACAGAGTGGTGGGAACGCCTATGGAACTGGAAGTCCTGGGAATCTGACTAAATGGTCATCCAGCTACTTCTGTTCCATTTACCCCAAACAACCTGCCTGACCAGCCTGACCCAGGGCAATCCTGAGGGCTCTCTGACTTGTGTAAAGGAAACTCACCAGGGGTGCAATGAAGCCCCCTCAGAGTGGGAGCAGGAGGTGGTGGAGCCGGCTGCTTTGAAGTGGCTGTTAGGATCCTGGCTGACCCCTGGTTGGGAACTCATTCTAACTTTAACTTAAATCGTGTGTGTCCATGTGTCCATTGGGGGGGTTGGCCCTAGTGTCTGTGTGTGCATCGTGCGGTTGGCCTTAGTGGGGCTCCCCCCAGGGTAGGCAGGCTCCACTGTCAGAACCCGGAGCAGCTCTCATCTCCTGCACCAGGTGCCCTGGCCGACAGCCCAGCTCCAATCTGGGTCACTGTGGCCATGCCGTGGCTGGCCGCGCCGGCCCTGTGTGGACAGCGTCCTCCTGAGCCACAAAGGTTCTGCCCCCAGGCCCTCCGGATGGTTCAGGGAACACACGCCCCTCCACTCTTCAGGCTGCAGGTGAGGTCAAGGCCCGGCAGGACCGAGGGCTGGTGGGTGTGCGCTGCGCTGACCGATGCTGGATCCTGACTTGTGCTGATCACGTGGTAGCCGGGAGTGCGCCCCCTCATTTCTCCCGCACCCCCGTCCATCATCCAGGAGCGCGGCGCCACCTAGGGCGCAGGCAGGTGTGGGGGTTCTACTCCCTCGCTGCTGAGGCTGGGATAGGGTTGCAGTGATTGGGGACTGGGGTTGGTCCCGACAGGGAAGGGTAGCTGGGGGAGGGACTCCAGGCCGTCCCCAGCCAGTATACGGTCCCCACCGCCGTCACGACCGGCCGTAATCGCCACACCCCTCCCTCTACGCCTCCCCACCAGGGCAGAGGCACTAACCGCCTGGCAGTAATCGCGCGCCGCGTCCAACTCCCTCCCCGCCCAGAGAGAGGAGCGCAACACCCCCATCCTCTTCACCCCGAGAGAGAAGCGCAACCCCCCAGCGCCCTCCCCGCCCACTAGAGAGGAGCGCACCTCCCCCCGCGCCCTCCCCGGCGCGCGAGAGAAGCGCAGCCCCCCACCCCCGCGCCCTCCCTGCCCCGAGAGGGCGCACACACCCCACCCCGAGAGAGAAGCGCACCCCCCCACCCCCGCCCCCTCCCTGCCCCGAGAGGGAGCGCAGGCGCTGGTGCGCGCCTGGGGCAGAAGGGCGCTGGGCCCCAGCTCCGCCCCGCCTGCAGGCCGCGCAGATAAGGCGCCCGCTCGCCCGTCCGCAGAGACCCGCCCCTGCGCGGCCCCGGCGGCCCCACCCCACAGGTCGGCGCCCACCACCGCCTCGTCCCCATGGAGCAGCTGCTGCGCGCCGAGCTGCGGACCGCCACCCTGCGCGCCTTCGGGAGCCCCGGGACCGGCTACATCAGCGAGGGCCGCGCCTACGACACGGACGCGGGACCGGTGTTCGTCAAGGTCAACCGCAGGTCGCAGGTGCTGCTCCGCCCGCGGGGCCGGGGGCCGGGCTGGGGCGGGCGTGGGGAGTGGGGGGGGAAGGAGGGAGAATAGAGAGGAGAGGGTAGA
>PVKY010012461.1:0-11508 GCA_004027775.1 Bradypus variegatus | reverse complement strand
AAAATAAAGTTTTGGTGGGTGAGAGATCTCAAATGAAGTTGAGAGGTCATTCTGGGGGTTATTCTTATGCATTATATAGATATCCCTTTTTAGTTTTTAGTGTACTAAAATAGCTAGAATGAAATACCTAAACTGTTAAACTGCAATCCAGTATCCCTGATTCTTGAAGATGATCATATAACTATATAGCTTATATAGTGTGAATGTGTGATTATGAAAACCTTGTGGCTCATACTCTGTTTATCTAGTGTATGGACAAATAAGCAGAAAAAAGGGGGACAAAAAAATAAATGAATAATGTGGCAGAAAAGGAGTATAAGATATTTTTGGTGTTCTTTTTCACTTTTATTTTTATTTTTATTCTTATTTTTTGATGTAATGAAGTTCAAAAATTGATTGTGGTGATGAATGCCCAACTATGTGATGATACTGTGAACAATGATTGTATACTTTGGATGACTGTATGGTGTGTGAATGTATTTCAGTAAAATTGCATTAAACTGCAATAAATGAGTTCAAAAGCAGATTGGAAGAGTAAGAAGAACAGATCAGTGACGTTGAACTAAAACAATTAAAATTCTCCAGTCTGAGGAATAAAGAGAGAAAAAAGATGAACATGTCTTGAGCAACCTGTGGGACACCACCAAATGTAGCAAGCTACACATTATAAGAGTCCCAACAGGAGAACAATAGACATAAAGGGGATATATACTCAAAAAAATAATGGCTGAAAACTTCCCAAATATTATGAGAGATATGTTATGGAATTCCAGAAAATACAAACACCAAACAGGAGGAACCCTAAGAAATCAACGCAGAGACACATTATACTCAAACTGTTGAATACCAAAGACAAAGACAGAATCTTGAAAACAGGAAGAGAGAAGCAGCGAATCACAAAGAAGAGATCCCTAATAAGATTAACAACCAATTTCTCACTAGAAACCATGTAAGCCAGGAAGCAGAAAGAAGATATATTTAATGTGCTTAAAGAAAACAAAATTGTTATCCAAGAATATGTTTGGCAAATCTGTCCTTCAAAAATGTGGGATAAATTAAAACATTTCCAGATAAACAAAAGCTGAGGGAGTTTATTACCACTAGAACTTCCTTACAAGAAACACTAAAAGTTCTTCATATCAAAAGAAAAGGACACTAGAAAGTAACTCATAGCTGCATGAAGAAATAAAAACCACCAGTATAGGTAATTACATGGGTAAATATAAATGCCAATTATTATTGCATTTTTCATTTATAATGTTGTATTTTACTTTTTATATGAATTAAATTTCAAATGCATAAAAATTAAGCACAAATATTTGTTACTGAACATACAATGCAGAAAAATGTAACCTGTGATAAGAAATACATAAAGGGGAGGGTTAGAGGGTGATGAAAACACTATGTGTAGGCTATTTAAGTTGTTATCAATATAAACTAAATCGTAATGGATTTCGGTTGTTATATTTAATACTCATGATAACTATAAAGAAAATATCTAAAATATTTAGGTGAATGGAAATGAAAAGTGATTCAAGGTAGCTCATAATAAAAGATCACCTAAACAAAAAGGGTGGCAGTAGTGGGGAAAGAAGAAGCAAAATACGAAAGAATAAGGCTTGCAAAAAATAATTAGAAAAATGGCAGAAGTTAAATCTTGCCTTATCAGTAATTGCTTTAAATGTAAATAGTTTAAATTTTTGATCAGATCAAATCTGATCAGATTTGGCAGAGTAGATAAAGAAGCATGATCAACTATATGCTGTTTACAAGAGACTTTGAGCCAAAGACACAAGCAGGTTTAAAGTTAACTGGGTGGAAGAACTATGCCATGCAAATAGTAATCAAAAGAGAGCTGGGTGGCTACACTAAATCAGATAAAATAGAAATTAAATCAAAGCCCATTACAAGAGACAAAGAAGGACAGTAAATATTGATAAAACAATAAATTCAACAGAAACTTAACAATTATAAACATATATACACCTAAAATCGAGGTCCCAAAATATATGAAGAAAGTATTGTCAGAATTCATGGGAGAAATACATCTACAATCATAGTTGTAAATATACAGCACTTTCAATGTGGGATACAACATCTGGATAGAAGATCAACAAGGGAATAGAGGACCTGAATGACATTATAACTAGATGTAAGATACTTAAATGAAATACCTCACCCAACAAGAGAATATACATTATTTTAAAGTGTACATGTATTATTCTCCAAGATAGGCCATATGTTAGGCCACAGGAGAAGTCTCAATAAATGTAAAAAATATTGAAATCATACAAAGTAACTTTTCCTACCACAATGGAGTGAAGCAAGGAATTAATAGAAGGAAAACTAGAAAATTTACAGATAAGTGGAAAGGAAACATCACACTGTTAATCAACCAATGGATTAAAGAGGAAGTTAAAGGGGAGATTAGAAAGTACTTAGAAAAAAATTGAAAACAAAGACACAATATACAAAAACTTATGGGATGCAGCAAAGGTAGTGCTCAGAGGGGAATTTGTAGCTATGAATGCCTATATTAAAAAAGAAAAAACTTTCAAATTGATAAGCTAATTCCCAATATTGAGGTAACAGAAACAGAAGAGGAAAGTAAATGCAAAGTTAGCCCAAGAAGGAAATAAGATTAAAGCAGACATAAATGAAACAGAGAACAGAAAAACAATTGAGAGAATAACCAAAACAAAAATTGGTTCTTTGAAAAATATCATTATAATTGACAAACCCTTAGCCAGACTGACAAAGACAAAAAGAGAAAAGATGCAACTAACTAAAATCAGAAATGAAACAAACAAACAAACAAAAAACCTATGGACTGTACAGATATAAGAGGGAGAAGAGAATACAATTAACAATTTTATGTCATCAAAGTAGATAACCTAGACAAAAGGGAAAACTTGCTAGAAATATACAGATTACCTAAATTGACTCAAGAAGAAACAGGAAACCTCAATAAATGTATAACAAGTACAGAGACTAAATCAATAATCTAAAACATTCCACTAAGAAAGACTTCAGGACCAGATGGCTTCACTGGTAAATTCTAACAAACATTTAAAGAATTAACAACAATTATTCTCCAACTCTTCCAAAGAATTCAAGAGGAGGGAACCCCTCCTAATTCATACTATGAGTTCAGCATTACCCTGATACCAAAGATTGATACTGCAAGAAAAGAATACTACAAACAATTTCTCCTATGAATATAGATGGAAAACAATTATAAACACATATTCACCTAACATTAGGGTCCCAAACAAAATAAAATACTAACAGACAAAATGCAACAGAATATTTAAAAGATTATTCACTGTCACTGAGTGGGATTTATCCCAGGAATGCAAGGCTGGTTCAACACAAGAAAATCAATGAATGTAATATACTACTTAAGTAGGACAAATGAAATATCCATTTGATTATCTCAATAGATGCAGAAAACGCATTTGATGAAATCCAACAAAATTTCTTGATAAAATCACTCAGAAAACTAGGAATAGAAAGTAATTTCCTCAAACTGATAAAGAGTATCTATGACAAACCCACAGCTAACATAATATCAATGTAGAAAATCTTAAAGCAGTCCTCTGAAAAAATACAAGACAAAGATGCTTTTTCACCACTGCTATTGAACATTGGAATGGAACTTCTACCCAGAACAATTAGGCAAGAGAAAAGAAGGAAAGGATATCCAAATTGGAAACAAAGTTGTAAAATTATCTCTATTTCCAGACAGATTGATTTTATTTACAGAAAATCCAAAGGAATCCACAAGAAAACTACTAGAGCTAATAAACAATTTCAACAAAGTGGCAGGATACAAGAAAACTATGTAAAAATCAGTTGTGTTTCTACACACTAGCAATGAACAACCTGAAGAGGAAATTAAGAAAATAATTCCATGGGCAACAGCATTTTCAGAAAACATCTAGGAATAATTTTAATCAAGGATACAAATGACTTGTACACTGAAAGCTATAAAAATACTGCTGCAAGAAATTAACAAAACTAAATAAAGAGCAAGACATGCCATGTTCATGTATTGAAAAACTTAATATTGTTAAGATGTCAATATTACCCAAAGCCATCTACAAAGTTCCATGCAATTTTTTTTCCCTTTGGGTGTTCTTCTTCACTTTTATTTTTTATTCTTATTTTCACTTTTTCTAGTACAAGGAAAATCTTCAAAAAAATAGATTGGGGTAATGAATGCACAACTACATGATGCTACCATGAACAATTGATTGCACACTTTGGATGACTGTATGGTATGTGAACATATCCCAACAAAATTGAATTAAAAAAAAAAAACACAACCCTCAACAAACTATTCATAGAAGGGAATTTCCTCAGCCTCATAAATCACATCTAAAAATTCCCATATCTAGCATCATATTTCATGGTGAAAGACCAAATGTTTTCCCTTTAAGACAAAGACTAAATCTATTCAATATTGTACATGAGGGGAATTAGGGTAATTAGGCAAGAAAAAAACATG
This sequence comes from Bradypus variegatus, assembly GCA_004027775.1. Taxonomy (NCBI): domain Eukaryota; kingdom Metazoa; phylum Chordata; class Mammalia; order Pilosa; family Bradypodidae; genus Bradypus; species Bradypus variegatus. The sequence continues at coordinate 6,998 of PVKY010012461.1, read as the reverse complement.
AAAGTAATCCACACTGGTAAGGAAAAATTATTTACAGATTACATGAATTGTGTACAGTAAATCCCCAGGATTCCACCAAACAACAACAAAATTCATATTTGAAGTAATATACAAGTTCAACAAATTTGTAGGATATAAGATGAATATACAAAATTGAATAGTTACTTGACACTAGCATTGAACAATCAGAAAATGAAGTTAAGAAATCAATTCCATTTAAACATCAAAAAGGAAAAAAATATTTAGAAATAAGTTTACCAAAAGAATTGTAAGACTTGTAACACTGAAAATTATAAAGCATTGCTGAAGGACATTAAAGACCTAAATAAATGGACAGACATCCTGCATTCATGGATTGGAAGACTTAATATTGTTAGTGTGACTATACTCACCAAATCGATCAGATTTAACACAATCTCAATCAAAACTCTATGTGTATGTTTTGCAGAAATTGAAAGGTGATCCTTAAGTCATATGGAAATGCAAGGATCTCAGAATAGTTAAACAATCTTGAAAAAGGACAAAGTTGGAGGATTCACACTCCTCAGTTTCAAATTTTTCTACAAAATTATTGGAAGTAACTGGTGTTTTACTGTTCTTTGAGAGAAAGGGAAGGAAGGAGAGAGACAGAGAGACAGACAGACAGAGACAGAGACACATGGGGTGGGGGAGGGAGGAGACAGAGAGAGAGAAAACAGATATAAATTTTTTAGCAGTTTTCTGTGTTTTTTTAAAATTTATTTATTTTATTGAGATTGTTCAGATATCATACAACTATCCAAAGATCCAAAGTGTACAATCAATTGCCCACGGCACCACCATACAGCTGTGCAGCCATCAACACAATTATATTTTTTTCAAATTATTAGAACATTTTCACTACTCCAGAAAAGAAATAAAGACAAGAAAAGGAAACTCATATCCTCCCATACCTCTAACCACACCCCCCATCCATTATGGAATCATAGTTTTGGTATAGTATTTGTTACTGTTGATGAAAGAATGTTAAAACACTACTAACTGTAGTATATAGTTTGCAATAGATATATGTTTTTTCCCTATATGCCTATTACTAACCTCTAGTTATAATGACATACATTAGTTCTAGTTTGTGAGAGAGATTTCTAATATTGGTATAGTTAATCATGGACATTGCCCACCACAAGATTAACTGCTTTATACATTCCCATCTTTTAACATCCAATGTTCACTCTGGTGTCATGCGTGACTCTGAGTTTACCCTTTCCACCACCTTCACACACCTTTTAGTACTGTTAGTTATTCTCATTGCATACTACCATCACCCCTGTCTAGTTCCAAATACTTAAGTTCACCCTAGTTGAACATTCTGCTCATAATAAGCAACTGCTCCCCATTTTTTAGCCTCATTCTATATCCTGGTAACTTATATTTCATGTCTATGAGTTTACATATTATAATTAGTTTATATCAGTGAGACCCTGCAATATTTGCCTTTATGTGTCTGTCTTATTTCACTCAATATAGTGCCCTCAAGGTTTCTTCATCAACCCATTTCTTTTAAGATGGTTTTGTTCAAACACTATACATTCCGTCCTAAATAAACAATCGTTGGTTCCTCATATAGTCATGTATTTATGCATTGAGCACCATCGCCACTCTCTATATAAGAACATTTCCTCCACAAAGAAGGAGGAAGAGTCAAAGAAGGCAGAGAGGCAAAAGGAAAAGGCAAGAGAAAGAGAAAAAAACAAACAAACAAACAAAAAAACTTGACAGCTAGAAGGTGACATAAGGAAAGACAGCATTAACCTAAAGTAGAATAAAGAGACAACATTACCAATGCCTGGAGTCCCATACCATTCCCCTACACCCCCACATGCATTTAGCTTTGGTATATTGCTTTTGTTACATTGAAGGAAGCATAATACAATGTTTCTGTTAATTCTAGCCTTTAGTTTGCATTGATTGCATTTTCCCCCGAGTCTCACCTATATTTTTTAACACAATTTTATTGAGATAAAATCATATAACATACAGTCATTCCAAGCATACAATCAGTTGTTCACCGTATCATCATATAGTTGTGCATTTATCATCACAATCAATCTCTGAACATTTTCATTACTCCAAAAAATAAAATTAAAATTAAAATAGAAAAGAACATGCAAAATATCCATTCCCCTCGTCCCCCATTGTACATTTACTTTTTGTTATTTATTTATTTTTTGGAAATAAAAGAAAAAACTTTTTCATTAAGGAATAATTCAAGTGACACAATTTTACCATTACAATCAGTTGCCCCTGGGTACCCTCATACAGCTAGCTGTGCATTCATCACCACATTTCATTTCTGTTTGATTTTTACAAACTTGTCATTGCGCCACACAAGAAATAAAGTGAAAGATGCAAAACGAAAAAAAGAAAAGGAAACTCGAATCCTCCCCTATTCCCAACCAACCCCCCTCAATTGTTGACTCATAGTGTTGGTATAGTACTTTTGTTACCGTCCATGAAAAAAAGCTGAAATACTACTAACTGCAGTATACAGTCTGCAATAGGTATATATTTCCTCCCTATATACCCCTCTATCATTAACTTCCAATTGTATTGTCATACATTTGTTCTGGTTCATGGAAGTGATTTCCAGTATTTGCACAGTTAATCATGGACACTGACCACCGCAGGATTCAGTTTCATACTTTCCCATCTTTCGATCTCCAACCTTCGTTCTGGTGACATATATGACCCTGAGCTTCCCCCTTCCACCTCATTCACACGCCATTCGGCACTGTTAGTCATTCTCACATCTTGCTACTGACACGTCTGTTCATTTCCAAACATCCAAGTTCATTCTAGTTGAACACTTCACTAATACTAGGCAACTGCTCCATTCTTAAGCCTCGTCCTATATCCTGGTATGTTATATTTCATGTCTATGAGTTTACATATTACACTTAGTTCCTATCAGTGAGACCCTGCAATAATTGTCTTTATGTGTCTGGCTTATTTCACTAAGTATATTGCCCTCTAGGTTTTGTCATCAACCCATTTTTTTTAATATGGTTTTGTTCACTCACCATACATTCCGTCCTAAGTAAATAATCAATGGTTCTCTGTATGGTCATATATTTATGTTCACCACCTTCACCACCATCTATATAAGGGCATCTACATTTCTTCCACAAGGCAGGAGGGCGAGTCAAAGAAGGTAAAGAGGCAAAAGAAAGGAAGCATAATACAATGATTCTATTAGTTACAGTCTCTAGTTTATGTTGATTGCATCCCTCCCCCAATGCCTCCCAACCTCTAACACCCCGCAAGGTTGACATTTGCCTGTTCTCCCTTGTAAAAGAACATATTTGTACATCTTATCACAACTGTTGAACACTCTATATTTCACCAAGTTACACAGTCCCAGTCTTTATCTTTCCTCCTTTCTTCTGGTGTCTCACATGCACCAAACCTTCCTCTCCCAATCGTATTTATTGTTAGCTTTGTTCAGTGTACTTACATTGTTGTGCGACCATCTCTCAAAATTCTGTTTCGAACCACACTCTCCTGTCTTCTATCATTCTGTAGTGCTCCCTTTAGTATATTCCCTGTAAGGCAGGTGTCTTGTTCACAAAGTCTCTCATTGTCCGTTTGTTGGAAAATATTTTGGGCTCTCCCTCATATTTGAAGGACAGCTTTGCTGGATATAGGATTCTTGGTTGGTAGTTTTTCTTTTTCAGTATCCCAAATATATCACAACACTTCCTTCTTGCCTCCATGGTTTCTGCTGAGAGATCCGCACATAGTCTTATTAAGCTTCCTTTGTATGTGATGGATTGCTTTTCTCTTGCTGCTTTCAGGATTCTCTCTTTGTCTTTGACATTTGATAATCTGATTATTAAGTGTCTTGGCATAGGCCTATTCAGATCTCTTCTGTTTGGAGTATTCTGCGCTTCTTGGATCTGTAATTTTATGTCTTTCACAACAAATGGGAAATTTTCATTAATTATTTCCTCTATTATTCCTTCTGCCACTTTTCTCTTCTCTTCTCCTTCTGGGACACCAATGATACATATATTATTGAACTTTGTTTCATCCTTAAGTTCCCGGAAACGTTGCTCATATTTTTTCATTCTTTTCTCCATCTGCTCCTTTGCATGTAGGCCTTCAGGTGTTTTGTTCTCCAGTTCCTGAGCGCTTTCCTCTGCCTCTTGAAATCTGCTGTTATATGTTTCCATTGTGTCTTCCATCTCTTGTGCTGTGCCTTTCATTTCCATAGATTCTACTATTTGTTTTTTTGACCTTTCGATTTCTGCCTTATGTATGCCCACTGTTTTCTTTACAGCCTCTATCTCCTTTTCAATATCTTCTCTAAACTTTTCAAATTGATTTAGCATTAGTTGTTTAAATTCCTGTATCTCAGATGAAGTATACATTTGTTTCTTTGACTGGGCCATAACTTTGTTTTTCTTAGTGTAGGTTGTAATCCTCTGTTGTCTAGGCATAGTTTCGTTGGTTATCTAATCAGGCTTTCCCAGACTAGAACAGGCTCAGGTCCCTGAGGGAAGAAATATTCAGTATCTGGTTTCCCTGAGGGTGTGTCTTAGAAAATTGCTCCGCCCTGTGCCTAGGGTCACTGTACTTTTCTGCCCAGCAGGTGTTGCCTGTTAGCCTATAATTCTTGACTGGTGTGAGGAGGTATGGCTGTGTTCCCCCAGGCTCTGGGGTCTAGTTCTGAATGGAAAGGGCCCCACCCATTTCCTCTTAGAGGAGACAGACCCCCTAGGGGAGGTCATTAGCATTTCAATGGTCTCTCACTCTCTGCTTGTGCTGTCCCCACCCTTCTCTGAATCACAGTCCTGGGAACTGTAATGGCTGGGGCTTTCTCCACTGAGCCAAAAAAGAAACAGTCCCCTTCAGACCAAGTCCAAGCAAGGTCAGTCGTCACCCAAAGCCTCTGTCTGTTTTCTGGGGACTCGTACTTGTAGTGAGCAGTTCACACTCGCTACTTAAAACCCCAGTTGGAGCTCACCTGAGCTATATTTGCTTGCTGGCAGAGAGCTTCTCTCTGGCACCACCAGGCTTTGCAGCTCGGACTATGGGGGAGGGGTCTCCCGGCTTGGATCTGCAGGTTTTACTTACAGATTTTATGCTGTGATCTCAGGCATTCCTCCCAATTCAGGTTGGTGTGAGATGAATGGCCGGTCTCGTTTGTCCCCCCGCAGTTATTCTGGATTATTTACTAGTTGTTTCTGTTTTTTTTTTCAGTTGTTCCAGGGGGACTACTTAGCTTCCACTCTTCTCTATGCCGCCATCTTCCCTCCTCATTCAGGATCTTTGCAGCTATACTGAAGGGCGAGCTTGTTGAGGCTGTCCTCCTGGGCCACTCCCTCCGCATCAGCACCACGTCCCCAGCTCGTGGCGGGCCAGAGCGGTGGGCTTCACTCTGGAGTTCCCTGCCCTGGGGCCGCAGCACCACCCGGTGTGACTCTTCTTCAGAGGAGTCCCCTGTGTCCCTGCTGCCATTCCTGAACATGTAAACCTGGCTGGTGGGAGTCCTGCAGACCACAGCTGGGCCTTGGAAGGTCTCAGTTAACACTTCCTTCTGCCTCATGTTATTAACTCACGTCCAGGTTACGCCCACCGCCACCGCCCCAGTCTCACCTATTTTTAACACCTTGCAATGTTGACATTCGTTTGTTCTACTTCATGTAAAAACATATTTGTACCTTTTATTGCAACTGTTGAGCATCCTAGGTTTCCCTGAGTTACAAGTCCCAGTCTTTATCATTTGTCTTTTGTTCTGGTGTCCCACATGATCCCAGCCTTCCTCTTTCAACCATATTCACAGTCATCTTTGTTCAGTGTACTTACATTGCGGTGCTACTATCTCCCAAAATTGTTTTCCAAACCTCTCACTCCTGTCTTTTCCTTTCTGTCTGCAGTGCTTCCTTTAGTGATTCCTGTAGAGCAGGTTTCTTGTTCACAAACTCGGTCATTGTCTGTTTGTCAGGGAATATTTTAAGCTTTCCCTCATATCTGAAGGATAGTTTTGCTGGATATATGATTCTTGGTTGGTGGTTTTTCTCTTTTAGTATCTTAAATGTATCACCCCACTTCCTTTTTGCCTCCATGGTTTCTACTGAGAAATCCTCACATAGTCTTATCAAGCTTTCTTTGTATGTGATGGATTGTTTCTCTCTTTGCTGCTTTCAGGATTCTCTCTTTATCTTTGATGTTTGATAATCTGATTATTAAGTGTTGTGGCATAGGCCTATTCAGATCTATTCTGTTTGCGGTACACTACACTTCTTGTATCCATAATTTTATGTCTTTCATAAGAGATGGGAAATTTTCATTGATTATTTCCTCTGTTATTGCTTCTGCCCCTTTTCCCTTCTCTTCTCCTTCTGGGACACCAATGACATGTAAATTCTTGCTTTTTGTTTTGTCTTTAAGTTCCTGGAGACGTTGCTTGTATTTTTCCATTCTTTTCTCAATCTGTTCTTTTGTGTGTAGGCTTTCAGGTGCCTTGTTCTCCGGTTCCTGAGTGTTCCTTCTGCCTCATGAGATCTGCTGTTGTATATTTCCAGTGTGTCTTTCATCTCTTGTGTTGTGCCTTTCATTTCCATAGTTTCTGCCAGTTGGTTTTTTGAACTTTGAATTTCTACCTTATGTACGTCCTGTGTTTTCATTATATGGTTCAGCTTTTTCACCATATCTTCCCTAAACTTACTGAATTCACATATTATTAGTTTTTTCAATTCCTGCATCACAGTTGAAGAGCAAGTTTGTTCCCCTTACCAGGCCATAACTTGATTTTTCTTAGTGTAGGTTGTAGTTTTCTGTTGTCTAGGCATGGTTTCCTTGGTCACCCCAATCAGGCCTCCCCTGACCAGAATGGGCTAAGGTCCCAGAAGGAAGAAATATTCAGTACCCGGTTTCCGTGAGGGTGTGTCTTAGAAAATTGGTACACCCTCTGATGCCTCCGGTCACTGTGCTTTTCTGCCCAGTAGGTGGCGCCT
>PVKY010012460.1:0-11573 GCA_004027775.1 Bradypus variegatus | reverse complement strand
GTTTTAATTAACAAGTGTGGACTGCTCAATATGAATCCCCAACAAGCAGACAGAGGCTTTGGGTGAAGGCTGACCTTGGAGAGCTGGAGGGTGGCCACAGACTGGCCCTGAAGAGGGCTTTCTCTCCCTGTTTTGGCTCAGTGGAGAAAGCCTCAGCCATTTTCAGTTCCCAGTGCTCTGCCTGAAATAAGGGTAGAGATAGCACAGTCAGAGAGAGACCACTGAAATGCTAATGACCTCTCCCTAGAGGGTCTACCTTCTCTAAGAGGAAAGGGGGTGGGGTCCAGATCTACTGCCTGCCTTTCATTCAGAACCAGACCCCAGAGCCTGGGGGAAATCAGCCATGGGCCATACCTCCTTACACCAGTCTGGAATTACAGGCTGACAGGCGCCACCTGCTGGGCAGAAAATCACAGTTACCTGAGGCATCACAGGGTGTATGAATTTCCTAAGACACATCCTCAGGGAAACCAGATACTGAATAGTTCTTCCTTCTAGGACTGGAGTCCCTTTTGGTCTGGGAAAATCTGATTGTGGTAACAAAGAAATCATGCCTAGACAACAGAAAACTACAGCCTACACTAAGAGAAACAAAGTTCTGGCCCAGTCAAAGGAAAAAACTTACACTTCAACTGAGATACAAGAACTTAAACAACTAATACTAAGTCAATTCAAAAAGTTTAGGGAGGATATGGCAAGAGATGGACCATATAATGAAAACATCGGGCATACATAAGGTATACATAAGTTCAAGAAACCAACTGGCAGAATCTATGGAAATGAAAGGCACAACACAAGAGATGAAAGACACAATGGAAACATACAACAGCAGATCTCAAGAGGCAGAAGAAAACACTCAGAAACTGGAGAATAAGGCACCTGAAATCCTACACACAAAAGAACAGACAGAGAAAAGAATGGAAAAATATGAGCAACATCTCTGGGAACTTAAGGACAAAACAAAAAGCAGGAACATATGTGTCATTGGTGTCCCAGAAGGAGAAGAGAAGGGAAAAGGAACAGAAGCAATAATAGAGGAAATAATCAATGAAAATTTCCCATCCCTTATGAAAGGCATAAAATTATGGATCCAAGAAGCACAGCATACCCCAAACAGAATAGATCTGAATAGGCCCATGCCAAGACACTTAATAATCAGATTATTTTGGTCTAATCTTTTTTATTTAATTCCTTCTGCTTACTTTGAATTTATTTCACCCTTCTTTTATTAGTGTCTTTGGATGGAAGGTTGTTACCAAGTTGATATATTTCTTTAATATAAACATTTACAGCTATGAAATTTCTTCTAAGCACCACTTTAGTTTGTATCCCATAAGTTTTGGTGTGCTATGTTTTTGTTTTCATTCATCTCCAAATGTTATGCAATTTCCCTTGTGATTTCTTCTTTGACCCATTGGTTATTTAGGAGTGTATAGTTTTGTTTCCACATATTTGTGACTTGTTTCCAGAACATATGAAGAATTCCTATAACTCAACAATAAGAAAAAAAATAAGCCAATTAAAATGGACAAAGGATTTGATTGGACATTTATCCAAGGAAGATACACAAAATGGCCAATAAGCACATGCATCATTAGTCACTAGGGAAATGCTAATCAAAACCAGAGTGAAATATCCCTTCACATCCACTAGGATGGCTGTAGGATAAGGAAGATAAGGAGGTGGAGAAAGCGGAACCCTCTAGGTTACTGGTGGGAGTGTGAAATGGTACAGCCACTGTGGAAAATGGCTTGACAGTTCCTAATACATGTGTCCACACAAAAACTGGTACATGAATGCTCGGGGTTATTCATAGTAGCCAAACAGTGAAAACAGCCCAAATGTCCATCAACTGACAAATGGACAAACAAAATGTGGTATAAACATTCAATAGAATATTATTTAGCCTTGAAAAGGAATAAAGTACTGATACATGTTGAAACATGCATAAACCTTGAAAATATTATGCTACATGAAATAAGCCAGACATAAGAGGTCAAGTGTTGTATGATTCCATTTATATGAAACATCCAGGAAAGGCAAATCCTTTGAAAGAAAGCTGTTTAGTGGTAACTAGGGGCTGGGGGCGGGGGTAATGGGTGGGGGGTTGACTGCTAATGGATGTACGGCTTCTTCATGCGGTGATGAGAATGTTCTGGAACTGATACAGTGATGGCTGCACAACTCTGTGAATACACTGAAAACCACTGATTATATATTTTCAAAGGGTGAATTTTATGGTATATGAATTATATATCAGTAAAGCTGTAAGAAAAAATACTGTGTCTTTCAACAATCAGTGGTTTTTGTTTTTAATGGTTTTCCTTGGAGTCTGGCTGGAGCCCAGTGTGAGCTGACAGACTTGAGTCGGCATTCCAGTTCTTCCCAGTGCTGGCTCCAGGCCAGACTACTGATGACCTTCAAACAATCCCTTCAAAAACCTAGGAGTCTGGAGATCCCCCAGCCAGGCACCCAGCAGGCCCTCGGTCACCGCCTAAGTGGTGCCTACCCCGAGACCTGTCACAACTCCAAGCCCCCTGAGTAGCCGGGGGCAGCAGGAAGCAGAGAGCCCAGGTCCAGACCCCTGCTGCCCCAGCCTCCAGCCCTGTGCAAGCTCCTCCTGGGAACTGGAGGCCTGAGCAAAGGGTCCTGAGACCTCCCAGCTCTCAGGCCTGCAATCTGCTGGCTCATCAGACCTCAAAACTCTAGAAATCCAAGTATTTTTTTTTAATCAAGAAATCTGAGTATCCACATTTCTCATAAAATTTTCTCAGAAATCCCCATTTTCCCCTAAAGAACAGTTTTGGAGTCTGGCCGTGGCATCCACAGGCCAGCTTGAGTCACCAAATGGACCAAATCCCCGAAAGCACAATTTGCTGTCCTGATGGCACGTTCAGGGCTGCAGGTACGCGGACACCATGGGGGTGCAGGGGGGTGCCTGACGGAATTGCTGGGCTCGGGCCCATTGGGAGTCTGGCTGCAGCTCTGCTGAGGGCTCTTGCGGGGGCCCCAGCCCCTGCTGGCCCTCTCTGAGCCTTGCTTTCCTCTCTGCACGACAGCAGGTGGTCTGAGTCCAAGTCCTCACACAAGCAAAGCCAGAGGTGAGGATTTGGCCTAAGGCATTTATTTCAGCGGTGATTTCGGGAACCGTAATGAGGAAAGGAGGAGTGACACAGAGAAGGAGAGAAGCAGAGAGTCCCAGAGAATATTCCAGAACTAGCCAGTCTGTGTTGAGCCAGTTGGGGGCCATGCTCAGAGGTTCAGGGGAGAGAACTCAAGCGGGAAGAGGGTCAGACTCACTCACATGCGTGACTCCATGGGTGCACGTGTGGAAGAGGCACTTCCCAAATATGGGCTTGTCACTTGGCACGGCTAATAGAAGTCACACCGAAACCAGGCTGAAGACGAAAAGATGGTTTATTATTTACACTAGTGGGAGGACAGGGGAAGCTTTCCAAAATCTGCCTCCCCCACGTTTCTTCAATTGGCTTTTATACCCATTGGAGATAAAGAGAGTTAATCATCTAATTAACATGCAACAAGAGTGACAGCTGCAAGGCTTATGTATGTTTGGGACGTTTGGGGCAATCTCCCCAAAGTGATTCCTTAATTGGCTGAACCCATTAGAGACAAAGTGAGTTAATAATTTTAGTTAACATGTAACAGAGGTTTGGAGAATTTCAGTAATTTAGTTATTTACTATTTCCTTTAGGAACCAGGTGACACCTGTGGAAGGTGCCCCTGGGGGTCTAGGGAGATAGATGAAAAGGCTTTATTCATACCTGGAGGTCTGGGGACCTAGATGAAAGCTTATTCAAATCTGGGTGCAGACTTTACATTTACATACTGCTTCAGACTTTACATTTACATATTGATCCTTTGTGAGAATAAGAGCTTCCATTATAGCCTGCTTCCAGCTTTGAAGGTTGCATTTTGAGGCTACTTTACAATTTCCTATTTGGTTACAGTAGTAAGATTATATTTAAAAACTCACTGTTACACATGGGGCCTGCTCAGCTGGAAGATGTGGGTGGAGCCCAGGAGGGGGTGAGGAAAGGTGACAGGAGAATATGCTGGGCAAGGCCAATGACAGGTGCAAAGTCTGGAATGAGCAGCCTGGAGGAACACTGAGGCAGCTGTTCATTTAACAAATTAGTGTCATCTGAACCCCTGAGCAGGGGTGCACTGGAGATGCAGGGAGCAGAGGAGATGCCAGCTAGTGAGGGAAGCCCTGGATTCTGGCAGGCCAGCTCCCATCCCACTTTGTGCCTGTGGCTAAACTCTCAGCACTAGTCTCCACACCTGTGAAGCTGGCAGGTGGGAAGGTGCAGAGGAGCCAAGCCAGGGCCTGGAGGTGGAGGGGGCTGGGGTCCTCAGACCAGTCACCTCCCCACGCCCCCATCTCCTTTCCTTCTTTCTCTAAGCAGATGCTTCCATCTGCTTCCACGTGCCAGGCACTGTTTGCATGCACTTATCAGCCCCCAGCAGGGCCCGAGGCAGGTGCGGTTTCCCCCACTCTGCCAGTGAGCACAGAATGGCCACAGCCCTGCCCACAGGTGGCAGAGCCAGGGTTTGAACCAGGAAGCCTGGCCCCAAGCCCATGTGCCAAGTCCCAGGGCACCCAGCCCCTGTAAGCGAAGCTCAGGTGAGCAACAGAGTGAGGTTAGAATTCTGGGCTCACATTCGATGCTCAGGAAACAGCAGGTGGTGTGATGGTGCTAAGAGAGGGTGAGCAAGGGGTCAGTGCTTTCCATGTGTTTTGCATCTGTGGGTGCGAGCCATGACGACCTATGATGACCCGTGAAACAGGCCCACAGAAGGAAGACGGAGGGAACTGGACAGACTCAGCATGTAGAATGGTGTCACAGTCCCAGGACACAATGAGTTTTGGGTGTGTGAGGAAGGCTGGCGCTGACTTTAATGCCCAGTGTTTGGACCTGAGCAGTGAGTGATATTGGCCAGGTGAGGCCCCCACAGCCCAAGGCTCTCTTGCATATCACCTTGGGCACCTGCATGTGTTCCTTTACTCACTATGTGCACCAATTATTTATCACTTTGTAACAATGGTTTTATTTTCTTGTCTATTTGCTTATTTATTGTTAATCTCCCAAATAGGATTAATGCCCCAAGTATCCTTGAACCTAGACCATCACTGGCACTGGGAAGAAACTGAGTCAATACTTGTTGAATGGATGGATAAATGGATAAATCAATGGATGGATGGATGGATGGATGGACAGATGGACAGAAGGACTGATGGATGGATGAACAGAGGGATGGGTGGACAGACAGATGGATAGACAGATGGAAGGATGGATGGATGGGTGAATGGATAGGTGAGTGGATGGATGGATACATGGATGAATGGACGGACACACCGATGGGTAGATGGACAAAACTGGGGATGACATCCCAGCCCCTCAGAACCTTCCTGTGGATTGTTTTGTGCCCTTTTCTGAGGGAGCAGTGTGGATGCCTGGCTGCTCTCATGATTGGCCCATCCTGGCTCTGGGAATGTTTTAGATTTCCTGCTCTGCATTTTCATGTTCCGTAGTCCTGACCTGGAACCAGGCTCCTTTCCCACAAGGTGCAAATTTGCAGGAGCCTGGGGACCCTGGTGGCAATCCCGTGGACCTTCACACATGGAAGCAGCCTGCACGTTTCCAGGTGTGGATGCCCCCTCCTCAAGCCTTTCCCCACCACTGAGGTGGACCCAGGGCTGGAGCTCAAAGAGGAGGGAGCCAGGCTCTGTCCTCCCTCCAGAGCTAATGAAGCCGCTTCCATCACCAACAGCTTTGGCTTTAATCATCTGCGCTTTCAAGTGGTCAGGGGCCCCTCCCCAGACACCAGGCAGGCGCCACCTCCAACCGGGAGGTCAGAGCAGGACAAAGCAGTGAAAGGACAAAGAAGAGACCCTGCCAGGCTCCCAAGCCAATGCCCCTTGGGAGGAGACCGCCTCAGGAGATCGGGAGTGGGCAGACAACGGCCAGAAGCTGCGAGCTCAAATGGCTTCCCTGAGCACTGCTCCCACCGACCCCAGCAGGAAGGGGGGCTGTTTAATGTCGTTCTGAGCAAAGAAATATTAAAAGTTTCAATCATTTGCATGAATTTTACCGTTCATCTTTACACTGTTCAATGCCAGTTTTAAATGCAACTATAAGAGCACTGAACTCGTATGCAGACTCAGCAAAATTTGTGTTTTGTAGCGCGTATGTGCGCATGCCATCTGTTCTGACCAGCCCAGTGCGAACGTGGCACGACGCTCACTCAGCCGCCCTTGCTGCCCTCCTTGGCACACGGCTGCCACGCTCGGGGCCTCTGGCTCATGGATGACCAGGAAGAACCGGCAGGAAGGAACTCAGGGTCACCCTTCCTTCTCCTTTCCTCCTACACCATCGTTTTCAGCGTGAGTGGTTGGGGATACGGGGAATTCACAGGGGGGGAGAAAGGCCTGCTGGGCTCCTTGGCTGGCCGTGTTTCTCAGGAGGTCAGTGCCTTCGACCTGCATTGAAAGCAGGTTCCATCTCAAAAGAGAAGTGGGGCCACTTGGGGCTGTGGACACCCCCATCCCACCCTTACTGAGGTGGAGATGCTCCCACTCGGGTCTGAGGGAATTCTGTGCTCCCAAGGCACTGTCAAAACTGCACGCAAACGGGGCTCCTCTGGGCCAGGACTTGGCTTGGGAAACAGGTGCGAAGATAAAATTATCAGGAATTTCAGGACAGCGACGGCAGAGCCCGGGGCCTGGAGCTGCGCTGGTCCTGCTCTCACTGCTTCTCCTGCCCTTGGCGGCTTTCTGTGTGTCCTTCGGGCCGATGTCACTGTGGCTTCACTGCCCTGTGCTTCAGGGCCCTCCTCGCAGGGTCCCCACAGCCCGGGGCTGCCCCGTCTAGAGTCTTGGTTTCCTGCTGGAACAGCAGCTCCTGCAGGCAGAACCGGTGCCCATCCCGGCTGCCACTGGCTTCACCAAGCAAAGATTTTTTGAGAAAATGCACCAACCAACAACTGAGCGTTTGTCAGTACCTACAAAATGGCAAGCACCACTCTGGACCCAGAGATGCAGATGACACAGCTTCTTCCCTTTGGCTTCCCAGCCCCGTCCTGTCCCGGGATGACCTCTACCCGTCCCTCTTGGCCGATGTGCAAGCAAGCAGGGGGCATGCATCTGAACAGCCCATCACCAGGGCCCGGCCAGGGCTCCCCAGGCCACAGGGACAGAGGGTGTGGGAGTCGGGGGGTTGAGTGGGCCCCACCAGCTCTGCTCCAGCTCTGCTCTGCCTCCCACTGCCCGGGGCTGCCTGGGTTAAAGGGAAGAGCCCCCTCCTCTCCCCAGGGGCCTGACTCCAGTGCCCCCAGGAGGTGCCCCCGACATGAAAGCTGACCTGCCCCTCACAGGATTGATTTTCAATTGACCTCCCCCTGCCACTTTACACTTCAGAGCGCCGCTGCTAAACCTCTAAACACTCTGTAAACAAAATGCTCAAATCCACAGCAAAGGCCAGCTGGGCCTGGGAGGGAAGGAGCCCCTTCCTCGCCTCCCACAGGGACCTCCAGGCCATCAGGAGTCACCTGCACCGGTGGCCGCTGTCCCTTCCCCTCTGTCCGTGACACAAGAGCATCATAGTGACTGTAAAGGACACTTTACTTTCCTCAACTTTTTATTTTGAAAATAATCTCAAACCTCCAGAGAAGTTGCCAGGATAATACAATAAACCTCCAATACCCTTTACTTAGAGCCACCAGTTGTTCACAAGGCAAGGGCGCTCGTGTGCACACAGTACGATTATCACAGTTAGGAAATCGAGCAACGATGTGAAGCTGCGAGCTGGTACCCAGTCCAGATTCGAATGCTACCGGTTGTCCCAACACTGTCCTTTATCGCATCTTTTTCTCTCAATTCCAGAGCATGCATTTGCATTAGCAATCATGTCTCTTTAGTCACAAAAAGGACATTTTCAAAGAAAGGAGAGTGTTCGGGCCCTGCAAATCTGGCAGACCCCTGTCCCTTCTCTCAGGTCCCTTCCTCACACTCGCGCACACATGCACGAGGGTCTTCAGTTGGGGTCTTCAGGTCTCCATGCCAGATGCTGCGGCACCCCCACTGTCTCCTTGTACGCCATACCCTGGGCTGCCACGGGCCTTCCAGCCCCTAATCTCCCCCGTGGTGGCCCGTGGTAGAGGCACAGGGCTTTATTTGGCTGTTCCTCACTGCTTGGGGCTGTAGATCTTTTCAGAGAAGGGGGCTGACTGCCCCCTGGGTTCCTTGTAAACCTGTGAGGTCTGGGATGGAGCTTCTCTGGGTGGCTTCCCTGAAGCAGGAGTGGCCAGTAAGGCCCAGCCTTCCTGCCGAGTGTGAGCCCATCTGGGATATTATTTGAACTTTAGTGCACTGTTGGGGATGGGATCCTGTCCCCCAAAAAGACACATTCCAGTCCTGACCCCAAGCCCTGTGCGGGAACCCATTTGTAACAGGGTCTCTGGGTGTTCTTAGGATTAAGGTGGGCCTCGTTTCAAATAGGATCTCTGAAGACCTGTTTAGCTGAGGTCGGGTTGAATCAGGGGGGCGTTAGTCCATGTGGCTGGAGTCCCCATAAGGAAAGGAAATTGAAACAGAGATGCAGGTGACCAGGCAGGAGAAACCAGATGGAGAAATGGTGTGGCAGGGCAGAGGTGATGGCCAGGGAAGCCCAGGGACTGCAGCAAGCCAGCACCGGAATGCTGCCAGCTCCAGGAAGAGCGTGCCCGTGGAGAACTTCATGTTGAACCTCTGGCTCCAAAACTGTGGGATGATAAACTCACACCGTGGAAGCCAACCAATGTGTGGCATTTGTTACAACAGCCCTGGCAAACTGAGAAGCTGCAGGCACATATTTCCAGCATTTCCTCTCTTGACAGTGCTCTGCACTTTTTGGCTGTGTGGAATGGATGGCACTGCAGAGATTTGTTTCTTTGCGTAGAAATCAGAGGAGAAGGAACCATGGGGCAAGAGGCCTTGGACCCAGGGGAGAGGATCTCAGGAAGGGCCAGGGCCTGAGCACAGGGTGGCAGTGGGAAGGAGCTACGAGCAGTGTAAGAAATGTTTCCAGGAGCTCCATGTACAAATGGGGCCCAGTCAGAGATGGAGAGAGCAGGCCAAGAAGGGCCTTGGTGTGGCTGAGATAAGTCCCATCCCCTCCACGGGCTCACCCACCCACCATGTGTTCAGCCCGTGCATCATGGAGCACAAACACAATCCCACCCTTAAAAGCTCCCCATGTGCAAAGGAGCTGTTTGACTGTACACTTACCCTTTCAGGGCCTCCCCGGGGCCCACCGTGGGCAGATGCCACAGCCAGCCTGGCACGGTGGGGATGGGCTCCAGCAGGGAAAAGAAAATGGCCAAAATGAATGGAATCCTTCAAATCCAGAGGGGCATGGAGCCCCAGGAAGGGGCATGAGGCTGGGGACCCTGGAACTTGCTTCTTTCCACAAGTGCTTATTTGAAGCCAAGCATGCAGCTACCACCCACCATGTCGTGATGCACCCCAGTCCCCAAGTCCAGAGTGGGGAGCCCCTGATGGGTCAGGAGGGTCCTCCAGGTGCCCAGATCTCAGAGCCATGCAGGAAGGACAGCAGGAGCAGGTGGCAGAGGTGACACAGGGGACGTGCCCTGCATCCTCAGGGCCCAGGCAGGAAGGTGAGGGGGGCCAGGGCCCACAGGGGGCAGCACAGGGAGTTTCCCAGACACTCCCGCCAGCATCAGGGCTCCCTATGTCAGCTGCGTCCGGGACCAGAAGAAAGGCTGGCGGCATACGCACAGCCCAGCCTCCTCCCCTCCCCCAGCCTCCCGGGATTCCTTCCTGGGTCTCTGTTGTGCCATAGGAATGAGGATGTCCGTGGAGAGGGACCCAGGAAAGGCTGAGAGCAACTCGTGCTCTATTTGGAGGTGGGAGTCTGAGCAGAGAGGCTGCAGGGCTGGGGGTTAGGGAAGGGGGGCAGGGGGGAGCAGCTGGGATGGGGACACAGGGAGAAGGAGCTTTCTGAAGAGGGTACAGGGAGTGTGCGTGGGCTGCGTGGTGGCATTACGGATGCCAAGGCTGACAGCTCCCACCTCACCATCTGCCCCTCCTCGGTGTCTCTGGGCCCCCAGGGGCCCGTCAGGACCACTCAGCCATGCCCCACCTGGACCACAGGCCGTTCTCACCGCAGAGGATGCCACCAGGTCCCAGCAAGGACTGTTAAAAACCTTGGGCAGACAGTCCAAAGGCCATACTCTGCTGTCCCCGGTGTCCCGGTGTCCAGGGCAAGATGGCAGGGCAAGCTGGGTACAGAGGCTTCGAGAGGACCTCCCTGCTCCAGCTGTGTGCCCCAGGGGGGTGCCTGTCTGTACCCATGTGGGGTCTGGAGCAGCGCCATTCCCCAGCACCCCTGAGAGGCCGGGAGGCGGTCTCTGGTTCGAGACCACCCTGCAGAGATCATGGCTGTCAGAGACAGTGCCAAGTTGTGGGTTCCGGGGTGAGGTGGGCAGCGGGGACAGCATCAGGGAGACCATCTCCTGGGCATGGCCCCTCTGGGGATGGGAGCCCCCACCTCCACCCTCACCCTACCTCCCACATACAGGAGTGTGCAGGCATCGTCCCAGCATGGGCTGGAGCTGGGGCCAGCCAGGCTCTTGGCACACAGGCGTTCCAGGGCTGGTGGGAGGGGCCTCTGCACAGTGCATGGTATACGTGCGTGCACAGGTGCACACGGGTGTCTGTTTCAGCAGCACCAGCCAGCATTAGGTCACGTCTGCAGCAAGCCTGGCATAAGGTTGTCCCAGGTCTGGGGATGCAGAGTTCTGACCCCAGCCCCTCGCTCCCTCCATGGGTGGCCTGGGCATGTCCCTCGGCCTCTCCCAGCCCCCTTCTGCAAGACAGTGGTGGTGGCAGACAGCAGTGACTCCTGGGGCGGCAGCAAGGGCTAGAAGAGCCCCCCTGAGGGCCCCTGCCCACAGAAGCATTGATTTGTTTGGTGGGTGTTTCTGAGTTCTGAAGTCAGACAGAGTTGGGTCAGACCTGAGCATCTTCACTTCTGAGCCACGTGACCTCAGAGTGACTGAACTTTTCTAGGCCTTGATAGCTCATCTGTAAAATGGGCCTAATAATGCCTCCCTCCTGGACTTTTAAGAATGAAATGAGGTCAGGAGGGAGTGGGCTCCACCTCTGGGTCAGTGTGGCTGCCCTTCCACCAGTCCCAGGCTCTTTCCTTGGGACCAGAGACAGAGGGGCCTGGGGGCAGGGTGGGGAGCACTGCCAGCACCCCCTCCCCACACCGTGTCAGCGACTGGCAGAGCGATGACCCTTCCCAGGCAGCCCGAGTGGTCCCAGTATTGGGCTTCAGTTTGAATAAGATAACTTTCAGGGAAAAAAATGATTCTGTCTCTTTTTACAAAATGTTTGTAAATGCCTCAAAGAAGTCCGGGCATCTTGGAATGACCAGTGTCCCCTTCTGCCTCACCATGCTCCCCCAGGTCCCCTCCATGGCGCCCTCACCAGCCAGGATGCCCTGATGCCATCCTATCGCCCACACTCTTCCATGGGCACCACTCTCTGG
>PVKY010012459.1:0-11509 GCA_004027775.1 Bradypus variegatus | reverse complement strand
TTATGTGGACATGACGGTGTACATGACATGGACGTGACAGTGGACGTGACGGTGGACATGACGTGGACGTGACGGTGTACATGACGTGGACGTGACGGTGGACGTGATGGTGGATGTGACGGTGGACGGATGTTGACGTGACATGGACGTGACATGGACGGACGTGGACGTGACGTGGATGTGACGTGGACCGGATGGTGCATGGGAGGTGGACTGGGCTCACCTGAGTCCTGCCTGTGGCTTTGGAATCACCACCCTGCTGCCATGTCTGCTCGGGCTCAGGACAGCCCTGCCGTGGCGAGCAGGGGCTTCTCGGCCAGGCCGCTCCCCCTTGCAGACCCGCCCCCTCTTCCTGCCCCGAGGGCCGTGGTGGTCCTGGGGCTGCCTCCTTCCAGGTGCCCACCTCTCGCAGCCCTTCTCAACTGGGCCATGGGCCCCTGGGCTCCCCAGCTCCCTCTGCCCCATTTAGGGGTCCAGCGGGAGCCATCAGTGGAGAGAAGGACCCCCATGGCTGGTTGTGGGTGAGAGGGACACAGGGAGGGGCGGGGGGCTCAGGGGTCCCCAGTAGGCAGGAGGAGCACCCAGCGGGCAGGAGGGGCCTGACCCCTCTGCACCGTGGAGCCCAGGAGGGGCCTGGCCTGCAGGTCACTGCTGTGGGCCTGCAGGTGATTTGGGGTCACCCCTGGGAGGACGTGCAGGGCAGCTGAGGAGCCGGGAAAACTGGACAGGGGATGGTGCATGGGGGAGATGCAAGGCGAGGGGGCTGCTGAGTGGGAGACCCCGAGGGGTAGGCCCGGGAGGGGCGCTGGGGGAGGCAGCTGAGGAGAGAGGCCTTGGGAGCGGGGGTGGCACTGGGGCTGGGGGCTAAGGGGTGCTGGGGCTGGGGGCATTGAGGGGCCTCCTGTTTGTGCGTGAGTTGGGCAACCTCGCTGGGTGCGTGGAAGGTGCCGGGGACGCTGGCGTTGTCACCCAGCAGGGCCAAAGGGGGCCCAGGAACAGTGGGCATCTCGGAAGCTGCCCCACTCCTGCCACTCAGGGACTCGTCTGGGGGTCTCGGGGGTGGGAAGTGGAGGCAGAGCCTCCACCAGGCTTACGGTCCAGCTCCTGGGCCAAGCCTGGACAAGACTTGGCCCCTGAATTCCGTTAGCCTTTGGGTGGGAATTTAGGGCATCAGGGCCATCTGGGGCTCAGCCACCTCTGGGTTGGGCACTGGTGCTTCTCTGCCGAGCTCCCCGCAGCGGCCGCGGCTCTCAGGCCTGGGTCCTCCCCGTGCGATTTGCCGCTGGTTCTCCTTCCTCTGCCGGTGAAGAGCAGTAATTTGGGAATGAGTTGCTCCCCGGCAAGGCCAAAGAAGCGGTGGGGGGCATTGGAGCCCGGACCGCGGCTGCTCACCGGTCGCCATGGCCTGTGGCCCTCAGAGAACGCGCCCTCCTTCGTGGCGTGCTTGGCCCACAGCGCTGCCGCCGCTGCCTCGGGGAGAAAGCGAGACCCACGCCCCCAAATTCAGGGCTCTGGGCAGGAGTGGTGCAGAGCCCTTGAGCGCTGCCCTCTTGACCGCTGGGGCGGGTTGTCAGTGGAGCGGCGGCCCGGGCTGATTGTGCCGAGTCCCCGTCCTCGCTCAGCGCGGCCCCGGGCAGCCGGGCACTCGCGGACATCGTGACGTCGCTCTCGGGGGACGCGGGCTCCTCCGCTTGCAGACTCAGGTCGTGCGAGATGCGACTTAATTCCCTGAACACAGTCTCCGGAAAAGCCAGATGCCCCGAATGTGAAAGTTAGTTAAGAAACTCACTGTGTTTCTTCTGTAGTCTGATTGTGTCGGGGCAGTCACGGGGAAATGGGAATATTGAGAACAGTACAAACCTCTTAGAAATAAACTTAAAAACAGAACTTTTTCTTAATATTTTCTTTTGTTTGTTTGTTTGTTTAAAGACAGTTATAAGAGTCGTCTTGTTTGTACTGGGAGGAATCTAAGTTCTTTACCCTTGACCTATTTTGGTGGGAAAAGCAGGAGCCACTGGCGGTAACCACCGCCGCGTGCAGGGGCACGTCCCAGAAGTCACACGCGTTCGGGTGTCCCCTCCCACAAAGGTCTGTTTCAGGTTCTGTTGAGGCTTAAATGAGCGCCAAGCCACCTCCAGCTACAACGATTAAACCTCTGAGCGGCTCAGCATCTCGGTTCCCGCAGTGTGGCCATATGGCGCGTCTCTTAGGGTTCTTTGTATGTAAAATTAAAACCAGTTTGCACCAGAAATGTTGCCATCTGGCATTACGGTACCAGAGGCTGCTGCTTTTATAAGGAGGGCTGAGCCCCCCTGGGGCCCCCCACACCCCACCCAGGCCACGAGGAGCAGCGGCGGACGCTGTGCAGAGAAAAGCAGGTGCTGGTGGGTCCTTGTCTGAGGGAAGAGCCGCTGTTTGGAAGTTAGGACAAGTCACCAGTATGTGGCTTTTCCCCTGGCAAATGGACTGATTAATGAGAAAGGCATGACCGGATGGAGGGTTTTAGTTTCACTCATAAATAACGTGGGGTTCCCACCGCACTGCTTCGGATGCCGAGCCCCTCTCTGCCTGCCACGGCTCTTGCTGCCGGTTTGCAGCCGACGCCCGAGTCTCCACGTGGACTGTGGGTTCAGCTTACACAGAGGGCTTAGCTGCTGTCTCGTGGGCCCCTTTGTCCATGGACGAGTTGCACCCTCGGTTTCAGGGCCCCCAGCTCGACTGTGCAGACAGCTGGGGTGTCAGGCCTGGGCGTCTGGGGCTCTGCGTGTTGTCCGTTTGCCTGGCAGGTGCAATGCTGTCGTCCTCGTGTCGCGACAGTGCAGCTCAGGGACCCAGGCCCTTGGCTCCTCAGGTCGGACAGGCTCCCCTCAGTCCCTTCCTGTCCCCCACGTCCCACGTCCCTCACTCCCTCACATCCCTCCCACGTCTCCTTGACCCACTCGTCCCCTCACGTCCCCCCACTTTCCCCCTCATCCCCCCTCACGTGCCCCTTCACCCCCTCACTTCTCCTGGCCTCTTCCCTGTGTGTTCCCTGTGGGCAGCCCAGCTGCAAGGCTCGTCTGCACGGGACAGGTCTGCTGTGCATGCAGGGTGGGGCCAGGGAGGGGCACGGCCACGTCATCCGTCCTCATCACCAGCGGGTGCTGTTTGCCCTGAGCCTGGCTCCTGTTGTCTGGGAGTCATGTGCTGCCGTGTGCCGCCGAGGCTGGGCGCCCACGACCACATGCTCTCGGTGCACGTCCTCCAGGGTCCCCTCCTCGCACCCCACATTGCCAAGACTCCCCCACCCCCTGCCAGGGGCCCCCAGCTGTGAGGGCACCCAGTGGAGTCAGACAGACAGCAACGGCCCCCTGTGACTGAGAGCCCACCCCATGGTCCTGAACTGGGCTTTTAATAATGAAACGCTCCTTTTTCCTAACTTTTTGAGAGTCAGGGTGTGCCTTGTAGGGCACGAAGCTGAATTTCCAGAAGAACAGAGTGACGTAATGACACAGGATTCGCGAACCTCTTCTCCGCCATCGCACAGCCTGAAGTTCCATGGACGGGGCAGGGGCGCGACCGTGTCGGCCACTTCACTGCTGGGTCTGACCAGTGCGGGCTCGGGCATCCCCAGCCCGAGGAGTGACGTCCAGCCCCAGGGCTCAGTCGGGGGTCTCAGGGCCCAGGGAGGTAAACGGAGGCAGGGCCCGAGGACCCGGCTCTACGAAGGCCCTGGGCAGGTGTGGGGAGGGGCCAGTCCAGGGACCCCAGGGTGCAGGGGTGTGGCCGTGGTCAGGGCTTGTGGACTGTACAGGGATGGAGGTCACCGCGGCTGCAGGGATCCTGAGCAGAGGCAGGCCCCGCTCTGTGCGCCTCCTGTAGCGCCCTTCTCTCAGCACTGAGGCACTCTCAGGAAACTGTCCTTGCAGGATGTGACTCTGAGCTCAGAGGGCCGGGCAGATGGAGGGGGCCCTCAGAGGCTTCCACAGGGTGTGGGTGATGTGTGCACTCAAGGCAGAGCGCGATGCAGGAAAGGGAGAACCGAGTCCAGACGCTGACCCTGACGGGGTTGAGGGGTCCTGGGGTCACAGCTGTGTGCCTGGTAAAGGAGACCCTGGGGAGAGAGGACTGGGGGGCATGGCAGAGCAGGGAGCTCCGGAGCCAGCCCCGCTGCCAAAACCACTACTGACCTGGCAGAACTGTCCGAACTGACGACCCAGAAGCTCCAGTCTGGTGGAGCACTGAGAGGCCTCTGGGGGGGAGCGGGAGCTGGAGGCCGGTACGTGGCCATCATGCTGGTGGGCTCCGCCTCCCTGCAGCTACAGCCATCCCCTTCCCGCAGCCATGGGGCGGGAGCTCTGGCTGCCGGCACAGTTGCCAGTGCCAGGGTGAGGCATGAAGACTGAGTCCTCCACACTCCAGGGTGTGAGATCGGATCACTGACCGCTGTCTCTGATCAGCTACTTCAGATTGCTGGGGCCAACTCTGAGGGCAGCCACTGGCCCAATACCCCACAGACAAGGGCAGCAGAGAGTAACCTTCCTCAAAATGATGGAGAACAGTTAATGGGCAGCCTTAACTGAGCAAGTGCTGAATCAAGAAAATGCAGCCTTAAAGGCCTTAGAAGAAGCCCCTTGCTGGCCCCTTCCCCAGCCTCTCCCCAATTGCACTCCCATTGGGGGTCCCGGGCCCTGTGCCGGAGGGAGCGGAGCAGCCCCGTGTGTGTGCTGGGTGCATGTCCAGGGCCAGTCTGTGGGGTGGAAGCCTGAGGGACAGCAGGCAACTGGCCGTGGGCTCGCCCTCCCAGTTCAGCTTGCAGGCAGCAGAGACAGTTCAGGAAGCAATTAGGTTGATGCAGCCTGGGGCAAAGGACCACGGGCACTGACTCACTCAGGAGGGCACCGGGAGGGGTGAAGTCTGTTTCAGGGGAGTGGCAGGAAGGTCACCTGAATTCCTGCGAACTGTAAATGGGGGAGTTAAGGCCTCTAGGAAGCACAAGCCCAGAAGAAGGAGCTCCCGGCTCCCAGCAACACGGCGGTCTCAGAGGAGACCGAGAGGACCCTGCACTTCTCATTCGGCTCGGGTTGATCTTGACAGCTCTGGAGGAGGCCACCAGCCAAAGCAGAGCCCACTTGCAAAGACAGCGAAAGGTACTTTTTGCTTTGGTTTATTTGTTTTGATTAGCTCTGGACATTCAAGAAAATCTGTCATATCACCAGCTGTGTACAACCTTAAGGAACAGACATCTCAGGGACTAAATCCCAGAATTAACACTTTAAAATATTAAAATGTGCAGCATGCAACGAAAGATTACAAGACAAAGAAACAGGGAATGTTGATCCCTCCACAGGAACAAGGTAAACATTCAGAAACCATCAGTGAAGATGACCAGACTTTGGACATACCAGACAGAGATCTTTAAAAATGGTCCTCAATGTTCTCAAGGCAAACACAGAGAAAGAACCAAAAATCTAAAAAAAACAATGAGTTTCATTAAGATTCTCAGTAGGAACCAAACAGACACCGACGCTGAAGTCCACGATAACAATGAGAATTTCCCCAGATTGGAGCTGGCAGAAGAAAGAATCAGTGATCTCTGAGACAAGACAGAAAAAGAGGAGAAAAAAGAAAAAAGAATAAAACAACCAACAGAGCCTATGAGCCCTGCAGACACCATCAAGCCTTATGAGAGCACCAGAAGGAGACGAAAGAGAGAAAGGGACAGAAGAAATAAAGTTTAATGGCAGAAAATGTCCCAAATTTAGGGACATGAATGAGGACATTCAAGGATCCCAACCAACCCCAAAAGGATAAACTCAAAGAGAACCATGCCCAGACACACAGTAATCAAATTATCCAGTGCCAAGGACAAAGACTTCCTAAAGCTGCAAGAGAAAAGAAATGAGTTCTGTACAAAGGAATCCCAATAAGATTAAGTTCTGATTTCTCATCAGAAACCATGGAGGCAAAAAGACAGTGGTATGAAATATTTAAAGTGCTGAAAGGAAACATTTGTAAGCAAGAATTTTATATCTGACAAGACTTTCTTTTGAAACTGAGAGAGAGATTAAGGCATTCCCAGATAAAAGCTGCGGAAGTTCATTTCGGCTTGACCTGCCCTGCTACAATGCTAAAGGGAATTCTTAAGACTAAAAGGAAATGACACTAGACAGTGGATCAAAGTGGTATAAAGAAATAAAGACCCTTGATAAATGTAACCGTATGGTAATTATAAATGCCAGTACTGTTGTATTGCATTTTGTGGTGTATAACTCCACTTCTTACTTCTTATAGAGGTAAAACACAAATGCAAAAGAAGTAATGATAATTCCATGGTTTTGGACATGCAGTGTAAGGAGATATAATTTGTAACAAGTCCAAAAAGCTGGGGTACAGAGGGGTATAGGAACAGTGTATGCATATGCTATTGAAGACAAATTATTATAAAATCAGATATGATTTTTATATATTCAGGATGTCAAATTTTAACCCCATATTGACCAAATGAAAATATATGAAAAATATATTCAGGAAGAAATGAGAAGAGACTCAAAATTGTATAATACAAAAAATCAAATAAATATGAAAGTAGGCATTAATGGAAGAATTGAGGGTCATAAAAGATATAAGACTTACAAAGACTAAATAGCAAGATGGCAGAAAAAAGTTGTGCATTATTGGTAGTTACTTCAAATGTAAATGGATTAAATGCTCTGGTCAAAAGCAAGAGATTGGTAGAATGGATAAAAAAGCATGACCCACCTATAAGCTGTTTACAGGAGACTCACCTTAAGTTCAAAGACATAAGTAGGTTGAAAATGAAAGGGTGGGAAAAAAATACCAGGCAAATAGTAACCAAAAGAAAGCTGCAGTAGCTATGCTATTATCAGATAAGTAGACTTTTAAGTCAAAAACTGTAACAAGGGACAAAGAAGGTCATTATATACTGATAGAGAGGTCAATTCAACAAGAAGACATAATTTTATATATATATTTTATATATATATATTATGTATATCTATGTGTATATGTACACATATATATGCCTAATGGCAGAGCCCCAAAGTAGATGAAACAAATATTGACACACTTAAAGGGAGAACTAGATGATTCAACATTGTCGGATATTCCAATATAGCACTTTCAATAATGGATAGAACACCTAGATAGAAGTTCGGAAAGGAAACAGAATATGTGAACAGTGCCCTAAAGCAGCGAGACCTAATGAAGCAGCAGTAGAGTATACGTTCTTCTCTGTGCAAATGGATCATTCTGCAGGGGTGACCATATGGCAGGTCACAAAACAAATCTTGATAAATTAAAAAATATCTAAATCATACTGTGATGACTGAGCTCATGTGTCAACTTAGCCAGGTTATGGCATCCAGTTGCTTGGTTAAGCAAGCACTGGCCTGATTTACTGTGAGGATATTTCATGTATTTAAATAATCAGTAAGTTGATTGCATCAATCTACAATCAACTGAGAAGACTGCCTTCAACAAATGAGAGAAGTCTCATCCAATCTGTTGAAGGTCTTAAAAGTAGAAGTGATTTCAGCAGTCAGAAGGGAGAATTTCCATCTCTACTTCAGCCAGTCAGCTTCTCCGTTGGAATTCCCAGCTTGTGGCCTGCCCTATGGAATTTGGACTTGCCCATCCTCGTAGTGTGTGAGACAATTCTTAAAAAAGATCTTATAATATTTATATAAATACCCCTTGTCAGTTCTGTTTCCCTAGAGAATCCTGACTAGTATACATAAAATGTATCTTCTGTGACCACAGTGGAATGAAGCTAGAGATCAATAACAGGTAGAAATGGAAGAGTCACACATATGTGGAAATTAAACAATGTACTCTTCAGCAACTAATATGTCAAAGAAGAAATCACAAGGGAAATTAGGAGATATCTTGAGGCAAATGAAAATGAAAACATAGCACACCAAAACATATGGGATGCAGCAGAGGCAGCATTGAAAGGGAAATTTATAGTTCTAAATGCTTACATTAGAAAAGAAGAAACATCTCAAATCAGACCTCACCTCAAACTGGAGTATCTGGAAAAAGGAGAGCAAATTAAACCCATAGCAAGCAGAAGGAAGGGAAAAACAAAGATTTGAGCAGAAATAAATGAAATTGAATATAAAAACAATAGAACCAACAAAACTGAAAGTTGGTTCTTTGAGAAAATCAATAAAATTGACAAACCCTTAACTAGAATGACAAAGAAAAAAAGAGAAAAAATGTCAATAAATACAATCAGAAATGAGAGGGGGGACATTACTACTGACCCTACAGAAATAAAAAAAGTCATAAGAAGATACTATGAATAGCTGTATGTCAACAAATTAGACAACTTACATGAAATGGACAATTTCCAAGAAATGCATGAACAACATACACTGACTGTAGAAGAGATAGAAGACCTCAACAAACCAATCACAAGTGAAGAGATTGAAACAGTCATCAAAAACTTCCAAAAAAGAAAATCCCAGGACCAGATGACTTCACAGGTGAATTCTACCAATCATTCCAAGAAGCATTAATACCAATTGTGCTGAATCTCTTGAAAAAAATTGAAGAGGAAGGAACACTATCTAAGTCATTCTATGAAGTCAACATCATCCTAAGACCAAAGCCATATAAAGATACTACAAGAAAAGAAAATTACAGACCAATTTCTCTAATGAATATTGATGCACAAATATTCAGCAATGCACTATCAAATCAAATCCAACAGCATATTAAAAGAATTATACACCATGATAAAGTGAGTTTTATTCCAGGTCTTTAAGGGTAGTCCAACACAAGAAAATCAGCACAATCCCAATCAAAATTGCAACAGTCATCTTTGCAGACATGGAAAAGCCAATCATCAAATTTATTTGGAAGGGTAAGGGGCCCCATATAGCCAAAAACATCTCGAGAAAGAACAGAATTGGAGGACTCACACTTCCTGACTTTAAGGCATATTACAAAGTTACAGTGGTCAAAACAGCATGGTACTGGCATAAAAACAGATATACTTATCAAGAGAATTGAATTGAGAGCTCAGAAATAGACCCTCAGGTCTAAACTGATTTTTGAAAAAGCTGCCAAATCCACTCAAATGGGACAGAACATTGTCTTCAACAAATGGTTCTGGGAGAACTGGGTATCCATATCCAAAAGAATGAAAGAGGACCCCTGTCTCACACCTTATACAAAAACTAACTCAAAATGGATCAAAGACCTAAATATGAGCCAGGATCATAGAACTCCTGAAGAAAATGTGGGGAAGCATCATCAAGATGTAATGGTAGGCGGTGGTTTCTTAGACTTTATACCCAAAGCAGAAGCCATGAAAGAAAAAATGTATATATGGGACCTCTGCAAAATTAAATGTGAAGTAGCAGCCTACTCAATGGGAGAAAATATTTGGCAACCACATATCCAATAAGGGATTATTTATCCAGAATATTAAATAAATCCTCCAACTCAACAGTAAAAGACAAACAACCCAATTTAAAAATGGGCAAAAGACTTGAATAGATGTTTTTTCCAAAGAGGGAATACAAAAGGCTTACAAGCACATGAAAAGATGCCCAACATCACTAGAATTTAGAAAAATGCAAATCAAAACCACAGTGAGATAGCATTTCATACCTACTAGAATGGCCACTATAAAAAAAAATCCTAGAGGATACAGAGAAATAGAAACACTCATTCACTGCTCATGGGAGTGTAGAATGGTGCAGCTGTTGCGGAAGATGTTTTGGTGGTTCCTCAGGAAACTAAGTGTAGAACTACCACATGATCCAGCAGTCCCGATACTAGGTGTATACTCAGAAGAAACTGAAAGCAGGGACGTGAACAGACATTACACACTGATGTTCACAGCAGCACCAGTTCACAGTCACCAAAAGATGAAAACAACCCAAGTATCAATCAACCAATGAATGGATAAACAAAAGTGGTATATACATGTGATGGAATTTTATTCAGCAGTAAGAAGGAATGAAGTACTGAAGCATCTGACAACATGGATGAACCGTGAGGACATTATGCTTAGTGAAATAAGCCAGACACATAAGTGCAAATATTGTATGATCTCACTAATAGGAACTAATTATAATGAGCAAACTCCTGGAGTTAAAATCTAAAGTATAGGTTACCAGGAGATAAAAAGAGGGTAGGGAAAGGAGAACTAATGCTTAATTTGTGCAGAATTTTTAATAAGATTGATTGTAAATGTTTGGTAATGGATAGAGTTGATGGCAGTGTAATTAACAGCACCGAATTATGTGTGTGATTGTGATTGAAAGGGGAAGTTTAGGGTCATGTATGCCACTAGAAGGAAAGCTAGAGGATGAAACATGGGACTGTATAACACAGAGAACCCTGCAGTGGATGATGAAGGAGGTTAATAATACAAGTGTGAGAATGTTCTTCTATGAACTAGAACAAATGTCCATCACTACTACAAAGTGTTAATAATGGAGTAGTATATGGGAAAAAATACAACTTATGCAAACTATGGGCTATAGTTAACAGTAATATTGCAATATTCATTCATCATTTACAACAAAGGTACCATACCAAGGCTAAATGTCAATAATAGGGCAGGTTTAAGGGGCATGGGGTTTTTCTTTTTGAAGAAATGAAAATGTTCTAAAATTGATTGTGGTGATGAATGCACAACTGTGATTATACCAAAAGTCACTGATTGGACACTTTGAATGGATTGTATGGTGTGTGAATAAAACTGTTTTTTTTTTAAAAAAAGAACTCTAAAAATAGTAGAGAGAATCAACAATAACAAAAGTTGGTTCTTTGAAAAGAGCAATAAAATGGACAAACCTTTAGCTTGACTGACAAAGGAAAAAAATAGAGTGGACAAAAATAATTAAAATCAGAAATGAAAAGGGGGACATCACTACTAACCTCACAGAAATAAAAAGGATGATAAGAGGACACTATGAACAACTTTACACCAACAAATCAGATAACCTAGATGAAATGGAAAAACTCCTTGAGACACAAACTATCTACATTGACTCACAAAGAAATAGAAGATCTCAACAAACCAATAACTATTAAAGTGACTGAATCAGTAATCAAAAACTTCCCAACAAAGAAAAACCCAGGACCTGATGGTTCCTTAATTCATTCTATGAGGCCAATTTCACCTCTTACCAAAGCCATATATAGGGACCACAAGAAAAGAAAACTACAGAACAATATCCCATATGAATATAGATGTAAAAATTCTCAACAGTATACTAGTGTGATGGTTAGGTTCATGTGTCAACTTGGCCAGGTGATAGTACCCAGCTGTCTGGTCAAGCAAACACTGACCTAACAATTGCTGTGAGGACGTTTGAGGCTGGTTAATAAACCAACAGGCTGGTTTATTAAATCATCAGTGAATTGACTGCAGCTGTGACTGATGACTCACCAAAGGGCGTGCCTTCCACAATGAGAGAATGTAATTGGCTGGATTTAATCCAATTAATCAGTTGAAGACTTATAAGCAAGACAGATAGAGGACCTT
>PVKY010012458.1:0-11511 GCA_004027775.1 Bradypus variegatus | reverse complement strand
TTTGGCTGAGCAGAATGCGTTCCCGATAAGAGGGGCCACTGCACTTCTCCGCTTTCGCTCCCCGCGCTGGCGACCCCACCTCCCACGGGACCAAGCCTGTTAGGGAGGGGCGCAGGTGCCCCGGCCACAAAGACTCACAGACTTCGCCGATCCCAGCAGTTCCACGTGCTCAT
Source organism: Bradypus variegatus (assembly GCA_004027775.1). Lineage (NCBI taxonomy): Eukaryota > Metazoa > Chordata > Mammalia > Pilosa > Bradypodidae > Bradypus > Bradypus variegatus. The sequence continues at coordinate 11,338 of PVKY010012458.1, read as the reverse complement.
GAGTGATGCATGAAGTATGCCCCAAGCCAAACTGCTCTGCGGTGTCCAGTCCACGCAGTTCCTGGCTTTCTACCTAGTTTCCTGGAGGAATAACTAAAACATGCAGCTCACCAGTCCACCATCTTGCCGAGAGCCGTTTAAGATTTTTACAATTGTGTTAATAAATGAAATTTGCATATAATTTTCCTTTCTCTTAATATCCTTCTTAGATTTTGATATCAAGGTTATATTGGTCTCATGAAATGAGCTGAGTAGTGTTTCCTTTCTTTTTCTTCTTCATTTTGTTTGAAGAGCTTAGGTAAGATTGACATAATATCTTAACTGTTTGGCAAAATTAAGTAGGGAAGCCATTTCTTCCAGTTTCTTTTGTAGAAAGGTTTTAAATTATAATTTGATCTTTTAAATAATTATAGGACTTCTCAGGTTTCTACTTCTTCTTGTGACAGTTTTGGCTAGGGATATTTTTGTCTCCCTATAATTTAAAACCCACTGTTATATTCCATCAACATTCATGTACCTACATATTTTCCCTTTTTATTCCTCTTCACTCCTATTTGCCTCTCTGATCCTACATGGGATAATCATCTTCCTTTTGCCTGCTATATTATTCTCATATTTCTTTTTTCTTTCTTCTTCCTTCTTCATCTTCATTTAAATAATATTTTTATTTTACTTTCAGTTTTGAAATTCTTGAGGGTATTTTTTGGCTGTAGGAGTATGCTTTACCTGCACATGGGGAAGGTTTGACGTGTCAGGGAGTGAACAACTCAGGAGCAACCCTCAATTACTTGGGGAATGGAGCTGAGGATAAATTTCCATACTTTAAGCTTCCTCTCCACTCAGTGGGGGCAATTCTGAGGGTGTCTCAGTCTCTCAAAGGGTCCCCAGTGAGACTGAGCTCCAATTACCCACAGTGGTCAGACACTTACCGGCATACTTTTTATTGGCTTTTCTTCCTTCCCTGTCTCATTTCTCCACTCCCACACAGTGCTTCCTGGGGTCTTCTCCCAAATAAGTAACTTACAGCCAAATCCTTACCTCCAGGTCTGTTTGTGGGGAAACGAAATCTAAGACACGGCCTATCTCAGGGGTACAGTCCTTCAGGGTCTCAAAAAAGTAGGAGGGGCTCATTAGTGCTCCCTACTGCATTCAGGGTCCTGGACATGAATCCCTGTTATCTTAGCTCTGAGTGCTTGTCAGAAGAACTGCTCAGCATCTTGGCTCTTCAGCCTGTCTTTCTGGGACTGGTATTCATCCCTAGGGGATGGCTCCAACACAGGACACACACCCTGGGGGCTCATTCCTCCCTTGGATCCTGGTTTGGTAATTCATCATTATTTTGTTAGCTCTCTTGTGCCTTTAAGCAGATTTAAAGAAATGTTTTGTCTAACTATTCTAATTGTCCTCAGAGAGAGGTTAGTCCAAATTACCAGAAAGGAAGTCCCCCATGCTCCTTTTCTAGGCTTATATTACATTTTTGCTTGAGCCCTACTTAATTTCACCCCGTCTCCATTTCCTCCTCCCCATCCATGCCATGGACCTTCACAACTCCATGCCTTTATTCTTGTTTTTCCCTGTCCAAGATGGGCGCCACCAAAGTGTACAGCCCTGGAAGAGGAGGACTGTCCCAAACACGCCAGCCTGGGACAACAAAAGGGCAGCAATGCCAAGGTAGTTTTCAGTCAAAGATCAAGTGGGCAATTTCAATGGGCGGCCAAGAGTGAAGAGACCAGCCTTCAAATAGGAGAGAAAGTCACAGTTCTATGAAACTAGGAATGAGCAAATTAAGTTGGAAGCAGGATGGAAGCAAAATGAAAAGATGAAGATGAAGGACAGATTTGGAAGAAAGGGAAATGAGGCACGGTATGGTCATGGTGTGGAGGTGGTTCAGGGGTACATTTAAAAGAACCAGGTTTAAGCCACAAATTATATTTGGCTGGAACATTCTTGAGGGCTCAGTTTAAAAGACTGTCCTTAATTCTCTCGGCTGGAATCACTTCCTCCTTTAACTTCCATTGTACTTTTATTGCATTTATCATATCAAATTTTTTCTGTTGGCATTGAACAGTCTGTTCTTTCCAGCTGTGGTATCATGAAAAGAGCAATGAAATCAGAGTCAGGAGATCTGGGTTTAGGTCTCAACTTCAGCACTTCTCTTAGGTATCTGAACCTCAGTGTTCTCATCTATATAATGGGGATATTATTACTAGAGGATTAAAAGACAAAGTATTCACAGTGAGTTTTTGACAAATAAAAGCTTCCATTTGCTGAGCCTATGAGTCATGAACTGCTCTAGATGCTTGAGATGTATTTTCTTACTTAGATCTCACTACAACCCTGTGTAGCTCTATTATTATGGAATATTTTATAAATGGGGAAAAGGAATCTGATAGGTTAAATAACTTAATCAATGTCACAGAGTTAGGTAAGTAACAGAACTAGGACTCACATCCAGGTCTATTCTGACTCTAAAACTAGCAGTCTCCATTGGGCCACTGTCTCCCCATGGTTCATATGGACTTGAACCCACTTTTTAGTCTAAATTAATCTGGGCCAATGCTGGAGATGGTGACCTACAAATGTGTTCCTTTATATACCTCAAGGAGTACATAGCCTATTGTGATTTATAAATTTTCACATATTTTGCTCAAAGGAACTTCCTAAGCAAAAGAGTGTGTGTTTACGGCATGCATCAAGAGGGGATGAGTGACATTTTTCCTTAAATACATTTTACAGGACTCCTGACTTAACAAGCATCCACACAGACTGGATAAGAGGCTACATATTTTCAGTTTTTGCTTTGGAAGTTTCCTCCCTAAGTTGGCGAGTTCCTCAGAGGTTCTTGTCTTTTTGAAGGGATTATATGAACCCAGAAAAAAAGCATATAGAACCATTCAAAAATTCAGTTAGGAGTCTACTGATTATAAGTTGGAGGACACCCTTGTAGAACAGATATATCATCTCTCACTTAAAGTAATTAAAAAAAAAAAACCATGAACCATTTAAATCAGGAAATTTGAAATTTCCACATTTTGTCTTTGGGTCGGTAAGTGACCGCGGTGATGTTGGGAGAAATTGGGAAGACTAGTATTATAAAATAAATTGCTGCAAAGTCAGCTCCATGATCCTACTATCACCTTCTGGGAAGGCCCTTACATAACTACCTTACTTCTCCAATAAAGGTTGTTTATTTCTTGCATCTTAACTGGTTTTACGCTTCCACTTTAAATACAACTGCGGATGAAGGACGAGAAACAAAACAAAAAACCCCTAAGAGTCCGCAAAATAATTAGGGTTGCTCCAGGGAAATCAGAAAAAGAACGCAGACTATTCTTCCTTCCTACCTCCTGAGGGACACACACTTACCCTCCCTCCAGAACTCCCTCCCTGCCGCGGTGGGATCGCCCCTCCGCCGTCTCCTTCCCTAACACGTGCTTGCCGGAACACTCACTTCGGAGATCTCCACCCCGCCAGGGGTGGGCTCGGGAGCCGACCCGGCCAATCTGCACGCGCCTTACAGCGTCGTGGCCCGACAACGTTGAGCCGCCCAATCGAAAGGGCCTTACCGCCCGTTTCCCGGAGCCCCGCCTCCTCGCTCTTGTGCCCCCTCCCGCCGATCTCCTCCCTCCTCCTCCCGTTCGCCCCTCCCCCGCCCCTCCGGAGCGGAGCCTGCGAGACGGAGAAACTGGGGCAGAAGTGAAGATGGCGGCGGCGGCGCTGGCGGCGGCGGTTTCTCGCCAGTGACGCGCGGTGCGGGCTTATCTTCCTCGCCACCTTCCCTACTCCGGACCCCGTCCGCCGCCGGGACCACACCGTCCCCGCAGCCCTCCCCTCTCCACCCTCCCCAGTCGCCCCCTCTCCCGACACCCGGCTGCTGCTGGCGGCGGCGCGTCCCGGGTCCCGGCCGCCGGCCTCGCACTCCTTCGAGCTGTCGCCGGGGGAGCGGGTGGCGTGTTGATCCGCCCTCCTGCCCGCCCCGCTGGGCCGCAGGGCCGCGGACACAAGCCCGGCAGGGAGGCGCCGGCGGCCCCTGCGCATTTGCTTCCGTCCATTTGGGGACTGGGAGGCGGCGGCGGCAGCTGTGGGTTTTGGAGAAGGGAAGGGTATTTGGGGAGGGGGGTGGGCGAGAGCGGGAGAGGGCCGTCCCCGGGAAGAGGACGAGAAGGAAGCATGACGTCCATCCATTTCGTGGTTCACCCGCTGCCGGGCACTGAGGACCAGCTCAATGACAGGTAAGAGGGCCGGCGGGGGGAGGGGAAGGGTCGCGCCGGCGTGGGCGCCGGTGTTTAAGCGCCCGCGGGCCGCCCCTGGGGGGCGGGGGTGATAGTCCTGGTTACCCCCGGCTAGGCCCCTTCTGGGGCAAACTTCTCGTTGGAGGTGCCGGGGGACGCGGGGGCAACGCGGTGTAGACCCGGGCCGCGGTGTGGACGGGAGAGAGCGCTGCAGCCCCCGCCCAGAGGTCTCGCGTTGAACTCGGTGGAGATGGGGGGCTCTGGCTCCCGGGGGTTGGGCTGTAATTACAGCCCAGGCCCGAGGAATCCATATTAGTCAAAGTTGAATTGAGACAGACAATGCGGATGGGGGATGGTGGAGGTAAAAAGAGAGGGAAGAGGAGAAGCTGGGCGAGGGGTTCGGGGTTAAGCTGGGGCGGGCTCGCCGGGGCCCCCAAGAGCTCTTTTCAGAGGGATGGATGGGAGCTGCCGGGCTTAGGGGATCCCGGGAAGAGCAGCAGATTCCCGGCAGATCGGGATGGGTGGGTGGGTGGGGGTTGGAGTGCGCGGCCTGGGAAGCAGGAAGCGCCATGATTATTGTTATTATTATTAAATTTGAGCCCCTGCTGTGAGGTTTGTCTGCCCGGGGAAGGGATGAATTCCGTAGAGGGTTGGGGAGCGTATTCCCTTTGCTCTCCCTCTACCGAAACGGTGCTGGCAGTTCATCCTCCCAGTCCGAATGGTGCGAGACTTTTTGTTTCCCTTTTTATTCTAATGATAGTATTTTCCTGAGTTGTAATTTGACAGCTGAAAATCGTGCGTAGAGTCAAAGGAAAACTTAACATTTGCGGTTCGCAATGCTGCTTTTCTTAACACGCTGTAAATATTTGGGATGGGCGGACGGAGAATTGTTTTTTTTTTTTGTCTTTCATAAGAAGGCTGTTTTGACCGTGGATTCCTCCCTTTTCCTCCTCCAGCGATCCCTGCCAGTTTAGGATATTCAGCTGCAGGGACGCATGCTCGCTGGGAACTGAGATAAAGCAGGAAAAGTTCCTTTACTGTTGCAAAAACAGACTCAGAAGAGGTTGAGAGAGGCCTCCATTAAAACATGCTTTAGAATCTAGGCTTCAGATCTAGTGATGGGCTAAATGTTTACACGATCAGAAAGTGGGGCAGTTCAAGTCTTCCTCTGCTCCAGGGCTTTCTCTGCTGTCTGTATTTCTTTTGAGTATAGAAGGTCATTTGGTCCCAAGTTTAAAAGTTAGGTATAATTTTTGCTAAGTGACCCGGTGACATAATTTGCATGACGCCCTGTTTGTCATTGGCTTCCGAGAGGGAAGAGGCCTCAGTCAGTGTTTGTAACCACCTCAGGTCGGGCAGACAGCTTTTATATCCGAAAAGCTGGCTGTTCAGTTTCTGGCATTGAGTTCGGATTTGTCTCTTCTTGGCTGTAGCCATATTGTATTTAACATGTTTGTGAAACTTTTGGAGTACTTTTTGAAAATGTTAGCCATTTGGAGTTGTAGCATAGTTCCCTTAAACACTGAGATAGCTTTTAAGTTTTTTAACATTTTGTCATGTGATCCTTACTTTGATTTTATTTTGTTAGAGATCTTTTCAAGACTTTAACATAAGATTCTTTGTAAATTTAGAAGTCATTTTCTTAGGTCCAGGTTAGTAGTGAGGATAGGTCTGTTGTCTTGCACAGAACCAAGTTGGTGGTGCTTAACCTAGAAAATTATTTTCTATGTTAGTCCTAACTTTACTTATAAAGAATTCTGACTAGTTTACTCAATTGGCCATGTATGCCAAACCTATTTATTTTAATGTTGTGTTGGGCACCTTGGTTCATTTTTGCACATTCCTTTTGCTTCAGCTGAGAAATTTACAAGTAATGTATCTTTCTTTAAGCTACCGCTTTCCATGCCTACTACAAGCAGTCAGCTTTCATTTTTATTACTGTGGAATCAGTGTACAATATTAAGAATATTTAATCATCTTGAGTTTTCACTTCCTGAAACAAGGAAAAAGACACGTGAATTTCATTCAGATCATAAAATGTGTGCATCATGGTGGCCGATTTTTTTAAAAATTCAGTTTTGAGACATCTTCACATACCATACAGTCATCCAAAGTGTACGATCAGTTGTTCACAGTACCATTGTATAGTTGTGCATTCATTACCACAATTAATTTTTGAACATTTTCATTATGTGGCAGATATTTGCAAAAAAGAAGTGTTGTAAGGGAAAATTTTAGAGCCCCTAGTTGTGTCTAAAATGTCTCATCTGTTTAGATTTGTTTTGTGAAGGCAGTATTTGAGACAGTTAGGACCCTAAGTTTTAAAGTAGTTGACTTGTAGTGAGAGCTGTTCTGTGTCTCCCCTTCAAAAGAAATGATCCTTTTTGTATACCTCTTGTAGAGTTGTAAGATCAACTTATTACTGCATTGCTTGAGAAAAATCTGTTTCCAAGAGAGTTTGGCTTTCTGGAACTTTTTTTTTATTTTTTTTTTATTTTTTTATTTTTTATTGGGATTGTTCACATACCATACAACTATCCAAAGATCCAAAGTGTACAATCAATTGCCCATGGTACCATCATACAGCTGTGCATCCATCACCACAATTAATTATTTTCCAAATTTTAGAACATTTTCATTACTTTTCTGGAACTTTTTAATTAAACACAACAAGCATCCCAGAATATTTTCATCAGATAAAAACTTTATCAAGGTATTTTAGTTTCGTTACTAGAAAAGAGTGTGCTAATATAGGTTGGGTTTTGTATGAGAAACCTGTCTTTATAATAGTCACAAACTAAAATCTAAAAGTTTGGGCTGGAAGAGAGTATAAATAGGTAGACTTGATTTTATGTATGGAAAGCAGTAAGATTTGACAGGCAGTGTGATACAGCAAATAAATTGTTAAGTTAAAAATTTGGAGGTTTTAAAACACCAGTATTCTCCAAATAGGTTTTCTTTCTTTTACGATCCATATTCTGTTAAAAGTCATATTTTGTTCAGTAATAGTCTGATGTCTCAAACATCTAAAATGTGCTTAGCATAAAGAAAAGCAGTGGTATCTGATAATTTATTCTTAACTTGTTTTTCCAAGCTTGCTAATTCTGTGATAGTCTGCAAATATTGGATTGAAATTTTTGCTTAATTATTGACCCTCAGCGACCAAATAATGAATAAATGGAATTGATGAATGTAGGTGTGGGGATGGTTAGGACAAAAAGAAGACAGAAATTCAGAGTCTAGGATTTTGGTATGGCCACATTGTGGCTTACGTATGTGATTACAAGATCCCTGGGACAGAGTGGACAGTCCCTCAGTAAATCTTTGTTGAGTTGAATTGGAACCATTCAGTGCTCCAGTACCTTTGTGACTTTTGAGTTTCTTTCCAGTGAATATCTTGAGTTAGAGATATGTCCCTGCTTAAAACACTGTTTCAGAGAAATAGCAAAACAATACCAAACTCATGGTTCTGCATGTTGAGCTTGAAGGAAGAGCTGGAAGTGACTGTTCATGACACCTGGGAAGTGTGTAAGACCAGTTTTCTCACTATGCAGATGAAGAAACAGGCCCAGAAAATGTACAGAACTTATCAAAGGGCATGTAGTTATTGCTAGATAAGGTCCACGTGATGGGTCTTCTGACTTTGCTTTAATTAAAAAGAAAATTAAAAAAATTTTTTTTCAGTCCTAGGTTGTTAACACTGTTCCATGTGGCCTATATTCCAGAATATTTCTGCTGTGGGAGGCATCCCAGCCTTAGTGGCCACCTGTCTTAGATTTTAGATTTCCTCTTCCCCTTAACTCCTCCCTCTAAGACTACTGATCAATTTAGGCTTTTTGTCAGGGAGCTGACCCTCTTAACTATTCCCTAGTACTAGGTGGGAAGAGACCTTTTTAAGGTGATGTAGGTATATAACTTGTTGCCCCTGTCTTGAATTGTTCCTCAGGATGCGGGTTGCTTACAATACAAACCAGTTCTCTTTGCCTATATGTGGAATTTTCTTGTGAGCTTTGCTTTTTGGCATTGTAATGCATTGTGCAGTCATAAGCAGCCTTGATTGAGATTGTCATATCAAAAGGGTTTTTTTTCTGTAAGAGCTTCCTTCCGCTTTAGATGCCATAAGGTTACAAAGTAAGAGAGTATATAGTGACAGGACTTTGAAATTTGGAATTCTTAATTTGTATCAGCCCTGCTACTTATTAATGGTGTGCTGATTAGGCAAGTAATTTAACCTCTTAGAATCACACTTTCTGCCCCGCACCCTCCTCCACTCCAATCTCTAATCATAGGCATAGTAACTCACCTCAAGTTCAGTTGAGATAGTGAATGGGAAAATACAAATGTTATAATATGAATTCCCGGGAAAATATTATGAAGAGAAGGTTAATTTTAACTACTGTTAAGTGCTGTCAGGTTTTCAAATGGAAAAACAGGAACTCAAAGAAATTGCCCTAGAGTATTAGCACTGAGTGCAGAATCCAGACTTAGTCCTAGATCAGTGGTTCTTAACTTTTGTCCCCTCCCCCCTAGGGAATATTTGGCAATGTCCGAAGACGTGTTTGGCAGTCACATCTATGATGTTGTTGCTGGTGTCTAGTGGGTAGAGGCCAGGGATGCTAAGCGTTCACAATGCACAGGACTGCCCCCCCACCCCCAAATTATCTGTTCCAAAATGTCAGTTGTGGTGAGGTTGAGAAAGCCTGTTCTAGAATACTTGAATATATACACATGTAAAATACAGGCATACCTTGGAAAGATTGCAGGTTTGTTTCCAGACCACCGCAATAAAGTGAATATTGCAATAAAGTGAGTCACATGAATTTTTTGGTTTCCCAGTGCTATAAAAGTTATGTTTATACTATACAGTAGTCTATTAAGTGTGCAGTAGCATTATGTCTAAACAGACATTGTACATACCTTAATTGTAATTTGCCGCTGGTACTGTGACACTAAGTGAGCACATGCTGTTGGAAAAGTGGCGCTGGCCTACAGACTGGCTTGCTGCAGGGTTGCCACCACCCTTCCTTCAGTTTGTAAAAAACACAGTATCTGTGAAGCTCAGTAAAGCGAAGTGCAGTGAAATGAGGTATGCCTGTAAATGGAAATGACTTTTATGAAGAAAAATTTCAAGCAACATACATTTAGGTTCAAAGTATGACTACTTAGATTTAAGAGTAAATAAGATTCAAAAGTCAGTTCCTTAGTCAGATTTCAAGTGTTTAATAGCCACATGGGTCTAGTGGCTACCAAATTGGAAAGTGTAGATATAGAACATTGCCGTCATCATGGGACATTCCATATCTAAAGCATTGACAATACAGTGTTTTGCACAGGGCATGGCCTTTGGTAAGTGCTCATTACTTGTATTAGGAACTGTTGGCTTTTCTTTTTTTTTTCAATTTAGCAGGGAAGAAACAGTCCTCTTTATTAACGTCTCTGTATATTCAGAAAGGATTAAAAAACACATTTCCTGGGACACAAAAATGTACCAAAAGTTTTCCTTACAAAATAACTTCACAGACCAGGAACTGTTGGCTTTTCAAGATTCAGGCATATCCTTGGCCTTCCAGTAGGAGCCAGAAAATATGCCAGAAATTATGTGGAGCTGAACAAAGGTTGTGGTGGGTAGACGATTTATAGTAGTTGAAAGCTGCCCAAAATTTCAATGTGCTGTACCAGAAAGCACAAATATTAAGCTCTGTGGGATGGAGCATCACATCACCAAACCAGTGGGAAATCTCACTACTTGATTATTGAGATTGTTACCTGCAAACAATAATACTAGAAAGTCTATACTGGAAAAGTACCGTCAAACTTAACTAAAATGATTACATGAAGTTGCTTAGGGAAGGTAAGAGTAAAGCAGAGTATGCAATAGCCAAACAAAAAATTGAAAATCAAAAGAAACAAGGGCAGGTCAATTTTATAAATCAAGAAATCAGTGGCTAAATCATAGGCCTAGAAGTAAACAGACACTTACAAAGGAAATTACAGGGTACACAAGAGTACAACAAGGAATAATGGGATGAAATTAAGAAAGGGTAGGATTTTTTCCCTAACAATTAGTTTATTTAGGAAGTAGTCTCTCAAGGAAAGTTTAATCATTGAAGACTGTCTCAAATTACATTTAAGTAAATCTTATAGGGTGTAACTGAAGGGAAGAATTTTATATTCTAGTAGTATGTAGTTATGTCTTCTTTTCCTCATTTTTATCATGTGTACTTTTGATTAAGAAAGCAGACTCCAATTCTAGTCTGTTTCTGTCATCTTGACACCTTGGGTTTCTGATCAAATGAAAATATTCTTATCTTGGCTCATTTTGATAATTGGTGTTTTTTTTTAAGTAACTTACACTTTTAGTTTTTATTTTGTTAGATAAGATGTGGGTTTAATAATTGATTTTTAATTTTTCCCCTGTATATTATTCTTAAGCTTTTTATTATGAAAAATTTCAAATACATGAAAGTAAAGAGAATAGTATAATGAACACCCATGTACCAATCACCCAGCCTCATCAGTTATTAACTCATGGCCAATCTCGTTTCATGCCTCTTCCTGTTTATTTCCCTAAACCATATAATTTATTTGATAAATCTTCAATATGTATCTCAAAGATGAAGCCTTAAAAAAAAAACACCAAAACCTAAAAGTACTTTAATATAAAAAATAGAAAAAACTTGTTTAGATTGTAGCCTTAGAAAAAGGGGCAGGATCACTCTGGAGATCTTTAGGTTCCTTATAGCATGATGCTGTTACTTTTTAACCTCTAGTATGATAGTATTTTATCGACAGTCATTTTAATTGTGATGTAGGATGGTAAGATAGGATTCTTGAAATAAAGTGGTTTCCATGGGGCTAAGATTAAGTCATGTGAAAAGTTTGCAGAATTCTTCAAACTTAATATGTAGGAGTGAAACTAATAGTAAGTAAGTTGAACTTGGTTATAAATTAGAAATTATTTTCTGAGATCTTATTTCATTTTTTTGATACAATCAGTGTTGTAGTGAAACCCTTTAAAGTGAGACATATGGTGAATTTTTAGATAAATATGGTTTGTGACATTCTCATTTTGTCAGGTTATTACAGTGTTAAAATTGAATAATATT
>PVKY010012457.1:0-11510 GCA_004027775.1 Bradypus variegatus | reverse complement strand
CATCGCAAAGCGTTGAGCAGAGCCTGAAATCCACGCATTACATCCTACTTAGGAGTTTCCAAAAGCGGCTTTGAGATAGATTCCCAGGGATAAGTAAGATCACAAATACACCAGGTAATGTTTGTACACACACAGAGTGAGCACAACCTTCCAGACTCATCAACAGATGGAACTGGGGAAAGGAATGCATTTTACAAGCTGAGGCTTCAATAACCCACTGGTGCCCCACAGCCTGGAGACAGGGAGAAAACACGCTGGAATGGAGCTGGCAGATTTGGGCGTTGGGTGGTGCTGTCCTTTTCTGGAAGCCCATGGCCATGATACTGAAAAATGGCTCTCTGGGGTACTGCAGGAGACTGGACCTCGTCAGCCAGGGGCCTTGGAGACACTAAGGCTGGGGCAGACATTTCAGAGCCTATGTGCAATGGCTGTGTGGCTTCAGGCCAGCCATGGAGACCCTTGTACCTCACTGTCCTGCCCAGTGGGGACACTCATTCCTGCCCTTCTTATGGAATGGTCATGGTTAGCAAGTAGCCCATGAGACTCAGGACACCAGGGCAGAGCCAAGCTGGAGGATGCTTTGCAAATGTATAGGGTGAGGGCATCACCGCATCCCCGCTGTCCTGGCAAGGGGGTGGTGGAGGGGATAGAAGCATGGAGCGGCTGAGAAATGACAGGTGGTCGGGAGGTAAAGCATCATCCTCATCGTTATTGTTGCACAATTGGATTCCCTTCTCTTGAAGCACGTTTGCTGTATTTTCATTGTTTATCTTTTTCCGTGGAAACAGCTAGAGACATTGTGTTTGCAAGCTTCTCTGTCAAGCCTCCCAGCCTCTCCACTGAGGAGTCGATGATCTGTAAACAAATGCTTGGATGCACAGGGGAGTGCCCCTATTTAAAGGCACCTTGGGGGAACCCTTTTGCAATGAGAATTATTGCCCTGTAATGTCTGTATTTGTGAATTTGGAGTTTTGCTTAGCAAGTTACTTTAAAATGGAGACCATATATTCTGGGCAAAACAGACTGGGAGCAGCACGGGTGACTATTCCAAATCCTGTGAGATGGTGCCAGCTACTGACGCAGCCAGGCAGGGCTGGCTTCTGTTAGGAAATTTGCTGTTAAGGACCCAGAGCTCCTATGGGGTGAGGCTGGAGGCATGGTGTGATGTGTGAGAAAGAGCCCTGGGTCTGCCTCCTTCCAAGCTTGTGATCTTGGACAGGTGTCCTCAGTCTTCCCTCCTGTACAATGGAGATAATAATCCCTGTGTTAAGTGTTGCTGTGAAGAGGAAATGAAATACCCTATGTGGACATGCACTGACATACACTTAAATGGGACCATTAGGGCCCTGAGCTCGTCTTCTGTTCCTCTTCTCCCGCCTTGGACAGAAGAGTGCCAGGGGAAGGGTTGGGTGGTTCTGCCCCAATCCTGCACTTCAGACTCATCTGTGCATTTCAGCACGAGCCTAATCACCTGTCCTTGAAGCTGGGGCTGCAGCAGCAATGCTTGTACTTTAAAAATTCCTCCCTGGGAGGAGTGCAAGGTGATCACAGTTCCAGGAAGTCCTTTCTGATTAACCTCACCCTCCCATTTACCCTTGATGGTAATGTGGCTTTTTCTTTTGAATCTGCACCCTCTTTTTCCTTCTTTCTTTTCTTCTGCCTTCTAGTTCCCTCCTCTCTCCCTTTCCTTCCCTCCATTTGCTGCTGCTTCCTTCTTCTCCTTTGGTTCCCCCACTACCTTCTCTTGGGCTTCCTCTCTCCCTCTTCTCCTCTTACCTCCCACTCTCCCTCCTGCTGCTCCCTGCTGCTTTTCCACTCCACCCTTCCTACTCTGAACCCCAGAATCTGTGTCACAGAGTTGGGAAGGAGGACTTGGGGGCATCTGCAGCCTCTGCCTCTGCCCCGGTGCCACCACTGGAATTGCCTGCGGTCCTGTCCCATTTTGCCCTTCTCCTGCGGTCAGGATTTGCAGAAATGAACCCTGGGCCTCAGCTAGGGGGCCAGGGGCACCGAGCTTTGGAGGGCAAGCTCCCAGCCCAGCTGCCTCCTGGAAACAAGCTCCTCTCTTGCCCAAATGACAAAAATAAAAGAAACAAAGGCCCGTGCAGGCAGCCTCAGCAGCACTGGGTATGACTTCCCGGCACCGGCTCACCAGCCACACAGCCGAGCTGCGCTAATTAGAGGGGCCTTGCAGTCCCCGCGGTAATTTGCTTAAATGGAAGAAGTTGATTTTCTCTCCTTTTTCTGTTCTCCGGAATTCCAGTTTTAGGCTCTGGCGGTCTCTAACCACCACTCCCTTCGGCCCTCTGGGGAAGTGTTTGCTATGGAAATATGCAATTAATATTGCAGCGATCATAATTGCTAATTATTAAAACAATGCTACCCCCTTTCCCTGGCCTAGTTTCATGTTTAAAACCATTTAAATAACAGGGAGGAAGAAAAAAAAGGAAAAAAGTTAAACACCAGCGCAGAACTTGTGCAAAAGCCAAACGAGCTGTTCCCCACGCTGCCCAGGATTTATCCTGGCCTGTGGAAGGACACTGTTCTCCAAAGCCCATCACTTAGGCTCCCCTGGAGCAATGTGCTAGATAAAAGTGATGTACAAATTGCAGTTTTGTCACTGGACTCCCATTTCACAGTGTCACAGAGCTATTTTCTCTTCATTCTGATTGATCTCCAGTAGGATTTAGTTTCCAGACTCTGTTCCGACCTTCCCCCAGCTCAGAGTCAGGGTAAGAATTATCAGTAAATAAACAGTTGGATGTGTTGGTGTCCGCCTACTCTAAGGAGTGCATCTCGAAAGCAACAACCACAGCCCTTTTTATTTGTACTTTTTAACAAGGAGACTTGAAAGCATGAGTAACAACTGCTGCTGGGTCAATATCCCTGAAGCCCAGCTCACATTATCCCACAACAAACATTTTCAGAGCCTTTCTCTTGCAGAGCCTGTAGAGCTGAGGGTCATCATCAGCATGGGATTTGAGCGCACCATCATCTCTGTTATCTGCCATCCCACCCCACCCCAACCAGTCTGGCCAGTCCCAAAATGTGCCCGTGTTCCCATGCGTCTGCAGTTGCATGAAACTTCCTTTTTAAGTTCAACCCAGCAAAATCAATTCCATTGTTAAAGATCCACCCCCAAACCCCATCCTCCTCAGATACCACCCTCTACCTAGAAGGATTCCCCATCCTTTGAACTCTCCTAGCAAGCATTTTATCTCTTAGGGCCTAATACACACTGCTGTGTAGTTTGGTTATTCCCATATGTATCTTTTCCTGACTTAAATTCTAAACTTCTTGAGGGTATTGTTTGTACTCACCCACCTTACTCCTCTTTGCTTCTCCAGGGCCTAGACCTCTGCTTGGTATATAGTAGAGGCACAATAATAATTAAAGAATCAATGGTTAAAATCCAAGAAACATTTCAAAGAAAAAAATGGTGGTTTTGACATTATGTACCCCAGAAAAACATGTTCTGAATCTTAATCCATTCCTATGGATGTGGACCCATGTACACAGGACCTTTTGATGAGGTCACTTCAGTTAAGATGTGATCCAGCTAAATCAGGATGCATGCTAAGCTCATTACTGGAGAGGACTATAGAGAAGGCCACAGTGAGAGAAGCCGCAGGAGAGGTAAGAAGCTCGACGTCAGTGGAACCAAAAGGAGAAAGAGGAAGACACTGCCATGTGCATTGCCCTGTGGAAAAGCCCAGGAACCCCAAACATCTCTGGCCTGAAGATGCCCACCCTGGAGGAAGCAAGCCTTCTAGCCTCTGAAACTGTGAGCCAATACATTCCTTTTGTTAAGCCAGCCCATTGTATGGTCTTTATGTTAGCAGTCAGGAAGTTAAAACAATCACCAACAACAGGATAATCAAAGTGGCAATGACGTCTCTACATTTTTTAAGCCCTAGTATCTTGGAGATTGGTGGGGCCAAGTTGATGGAGACTGCTGCTTTTTGGACATGTGACACGTGGAAATATTCATCCTGATGCTGGAGTTATAATGGGATAAGCACTGATGGAGATGATAATTTGATGGTTATTGATGTAGACATGAGAGTTGAAGATTTTAACAAGAATCCCAGTTTTAGATTTAATTCAACAAATATTTTTTTCCCCAATAAAACACATCTCTCTCCTCTATCTTAAAATACTCACTATAATGATGGTAAAGAAATTTTTATAAAGGCACTTGTCTCACAAGGAGGAGACAACAGTGCATAAAAGATTTTAATACTATTTTGGGAGATGGAAAGTGGATTGAGGCCTGCCCTTAAAATACTGGAGTGGAGGATGTTATGATCTAGGTATTCACAGAGGAAAAGACCCAAGAAAAGTGAATGGTTTGCCCCGCCAGTCCTCTGAGGGGCCCATGCACAGGGGTCTCAGGTTAACCCCAAAAGGCGGAGTGAAATATGAAGCTGTAAACAGGGGGTTGATTGAAAGTCTGTTTAAAAATAGTCAGAAGCTCAAGGGCTCCCCACTCCCTGTACAGCAGACATCTCTCTTCCCACACCCCCCTTTCTCTGGGCAAAGGAGACCCTATATGTGGGCACCAGGCCAGGGGAGGCCTGGTGGGATGAAGCACTCCGCTGACAACAGAGGATTCCAGAAGGCCTCATACTGAACCCACTGCTTCCCCCATTTCCCCCCATTTTTATCTGACTCACATAATTTGTGATGCTACTGGGAAAACAGAGTCAGATGTGTGGGGAGAAGCCCCAGGTTTACACCTGACTTTTTTCCTTAAAACCATGTTACACACTGCTATCGCTTGTCCTCCCTGAGCCTGTTTTCTCACTTGCAAAGGGACTGTTTGATACTCTTGGCCCCCTTAAGACTAGGGGTGTATGTGTATATACAAGGGCTTTGTCAGATGTGAAGCTGTAAAACTACAAAACGAAACAGCGTCATGGGGCTGAGTCTCCCAGCCACAGGGTCCAGGTCTCGGGCCAGGGCAGGGTGGGAATGCACTCCAAGATTTGGGACATGGGGTCCCCATTTCCAAAGCCAGGGTGTGGTCCCCTCTCCAGGCTGCCAGGCAGTGTCCAGCCCTTCCCCATCAGTTCACCAGTTCCTAAACCCTTGCTTATTAATGTCACCTTCCTGGATTTATTCACTCAGGTAACAAAGAGGTTTGAGCATTTGTTGAGAGGCAGGCACTGTGCTAGATGCTGGGGATAAAACGAGGAGTGAAACAGAGCAGCCCTTGCCCTCGTGGAGCTTGCAGAGCCTGGGAAGGCTGACTGTAATAAAATACAACTGGAGTAGAATTAAGTGACCTTACTAATTAGGTCCTACCAGAGCATGGGAGGAGAGACCTGCCCTATTCTGGGATTGGGGAAGGCTACCCCAGGGCGTAGAGCAGAGCTGGATCTCAAGGGTGGAGGTGAAGACTTTGCCCAGGAGCAGAAGGCAGGACCCAGCATGGTGTGGGAGGAAATAAAAGGCACTGGGTGGGGCTGGGTGCAAGAGGGAGGGGCCCACAGTGCCCGAGGAGGCCGAAGGGGCAGGACCAGGCCAGGCAGGTCTTGAGGGCTGTGCAAGGGTTTTGGTCTTTATCCCCAGAACCCTGGGGATCCATTGAAGGTTTTAAGCCAGTGGATGATGAGATCGGCTTTGCCTACTGAAAGCGTGGTCTGGCTGCAGTGAGGGGGAGAGAGCTCGCTGTTCTCTGCTCCTCCCAGTCTGGACAGAGAAGCAAGGGCCACTGTCCTTGACCTGGGTCCAATTCTACACTTATCCTCATCCCCTCTCCTTAAAATGCGTCAGCAGCAGTTTTTATTTTGGGAGGCTCTTGCAGACAAGCCCAGTTCTTTGTTTACCCTTGGTGGAAACATGACCCTGTAATACCGGGAAGGTCATGGGCTCAGTCCAGTCTCATGGCTTCTGGAGGCACCAACACGGAGCACAAGGGCTGGGGGGCACTGGCCAGGCAGCCAGATCAGCCGGGGTGATGGGGGTGGGGGGCGCTAACATGTGGCCCTTCAGGTCCTCCTTGGGTTTGAGGCAGCATGGTGATGCGGAACTAGTCAGGGCTCTGGGCACTGGAGTTTGAATCTCCCCATGGCCATGTAATAGCTGTGACTTGAACAGGTGACTTACCATGCAGGACCATCCTGTGTGAGCTTTGGGGCTCAGAATTGCATCATGACGAGATGCAAAAAGGTCGACACTCATACACACCTATGGTTTTGTAGAGGTAAATGACCTTACTGCTGCAAAGGTGTGCAGGCCTAACCAGAGGTTTGCCATCACTTGTTCCAACAGTGGGTGGGACAGGGTCTCAGAGAGGCGTGGGGGTGGGGGAGCACATGTAGGAGGGGATTCTCCCATTTGGCATGTGGTCTGCCTGTGGCAGGAACCTGGCTGGTGTTGGGGCTGCAGGTGTGGATTAGGGAGGTGGGGCCAAAGCTGGGCCTGGTACAGGAGGGAGTGGACGGGCAGGTCAGAAGCCCCTCATGGTGCTCTCCCCAGAGGAGGGGGCTGGAACAGGCCACTCTAGGGGCTTAGAGCCCTTCACAGCCCCAGCAAGTACCAAGCTCGGGCAGGATGATGTGTTCCAGGCCTCTGCAGGCTGGCAGGGTCCAGCTGCTGCTCTCCTGTCAGACATGCCCCCCCCCAACTAAGGCATGGACACAAGAATTCTTCGTGCTTCTGGATGATATTGGGGGATAGACACTTCTCCAGCCTTCTGCACTATCACTGAGCCTGAATCCACAAACCTGACGCAGGCGGTTTGCTTTCTTCAAAGCCTCCCTGGGACAAGTAAAAGTATACCCGTGATTGTCCCCTCCTAGAACCAAGGGCCCATTTTCCTCCCCACATAGAAGGAAATGGAATGTGCAGGGCAATAACAAAACATGAAAGGCTTAGGTGTAAGTCGGGAAGCCGGGCTCTGAATGGGATCCACCGGCTCAGCTGGTTGGAGGTGTAGCCATTATATGTCAGGCAATTAGAAACAGGTTTCTATTAACCGTCCAGCTTTGTTCACAGCTACTGGTGAAACAGACCACTCTCCCTGTGGCACCTGACCACACCTGTGCATCCTGGAATCAATTACAGGTGTTAGGGGATGCATGTCTCACATCTGGATATTGAACATGCACATGGTTTCTGCAAGGGACCTGGGGCCTAATAATGATGATCTCAGATTATTGGTCAATTCATCCATTCAATCATACATGCGCTCTCATAGCAAATACTGCATAAACATGCGACGAAATCAGGCAGTGTTACAAGGAAGTAGAAGATAATTGTCACCCATGCGGCACTGTCAAATGTCATGGGAATTTGAAACAGGGGCTTGTTCCTGGAGGGGGGTCTTTGGAAGGGGAGGCAGCTGAGCTGGACCCTGGAGGATGGGGTAAGGTGGAGTGAGGCACACCGGGTCAGGAAATGGCAGCTTAGGGGACGGTGAAGAGGCTGCTCTGGCTGAAGGGGACAAGCAGTGGCCATGGGGATGGCAGTGGTGGGTAGTAGTTTCAGAGGGGAGGCTGTGGAGGATGAGAAGTCTGGAGATCCAAATACTCTCTTCTGTTTATTTCACTGCCTCACCCCATTGGAGCAGGGCCACACAATGGAATTAGGCCTGGGCCTCACTGAAATGAGCCCTGGGGCTACGCGCGGAGCTCGTGGAGAACAGAGCCAAGCCTCTGGAGGAGATCCCAGGACTGTCCATTTGGAAGCGGCCCTTTCGGCCTCCTGACCCCTCCTGCTACAGAGCCAGGGCAGGGGTTGGGAGCTGCAGGGGCCAGAGGAACTTCCCTGTGGCAGAATGAGTGTGGCAGGGACTGTGCGTTGCTTACTTGTGGGGTGGCTCTTGTCACAAGGTCTATAGGCTCAACACTGGGACTAGTGGAAAAATCTGAATTTTCTTTGACTTGCCTGCTTTTGTCCACCATCAAATACCTTGCGTGCCCTGCAGAGGGAGGGACGGAGAACAGGGCTGCCACATACAGTTGCACGGATGGTCTACTATGTAACTCCAGGGTACCTTTCCTACAGAATAGCATCCCGGGAGCCCTGAAGGCACAATCCGGCATCCTTGCACGGCAGTTCTGGCCTGGGAAAGGAGGACTGGGTCAGTCAGGAGGGGAATGCCTCTTTGGGGGCCCACAGCAGGCAGCCCCCACCAGCTGGCGGGACCCAACCCCCTCCCTCTTTAAGATCCCTGGCTGCCATTTGATGTCCAGCAGGGCATGGTCAGCTGTCTCCAAGGCTTTTCTGGGAGAAAACCTGTGGCTTTGACCCGGAGTTACCTTCCGGACCCCTATCCTTTCCCGGCAGAGGGGTGCCAGGTGAGCTAGGGGGCCAGGCAGGGGAAAGAGTCAGCGTTGGGGTTCGGGGAGAACAGCAGATGGCCCAGCAAACTAGGCCGTTAATCCAACCAAATTATGGCAACAGCTGTTGGAAGATGTTTGCCTTCCGATTCAAACTGTTAGGTCTCTTGAAGAGCCAAACCAGAGCAGGGAAGTTACGTCTCGCTCTTAATTAAAGCAAAACGAAACTAAGCAATCATTTTTAAAAACTCGAGCCCTCGTACCACCGGGTCGTCGGGGGCTGGCCACGGCCGCGATGGGCCCCTGGGCGCCAGGCAGTGGGTGGGGGCCGCTGCGGGAGTGGGGTCAGGCGGCCCGGCGGGGGGCGCGAGGGAGGGGAGGGCGGTAATGACGCGCGGCCGGCGGTGCCCCCCAGCCAGGGGCCCTGCCTCGCTGGTTCCCGGCGTGGGGGAGGCGCATCCTCTTTTCCGAAGAGGGGGCATTATTGATGCTCTCGCCTCGGGGAGGGAGAGGCGATAATGGATGGCGGACGGCGGAGGAGCTCTGTCATCCAACAAGGGGCCTGAAAGATGGCTTACCGGAACGCTATCCGTCATGCCTTGATCAAGATGTAAGACTCTCAAGGTCTTCCGTCTTCCCTCTCCTTTTCCTCCCGCGCCCCCTCTGCGCCCCCTGCCCCTCCACCCTCTCCTGCTCTCCTTCCAGGCTTTGCCTTTGCTCCGCTCTCTTCCTCCTTTCCCTTTGCGCCTCCTCTCCCTCCTCTCTCTTCCCTTCTCCCCTTTATTCTAGCTCTTCTTTTGTCCTCCTCCTGCCTCCCATTCTCCTTGCCCCCTCTTTCCCTTCCTTCCATCTTCTCTTTGCCCCTTCCTCTCTCCTGTGTGCTCCCCCCACCCCGTTTTTCCTTTCCTCCCCTTTCTCCCTCTTTATTTCCCTCTCCTCCCATTCCCCATCCTCCTCTCCTTTGTCTTGTATACTCTCCAAGCCTGTGCTCTCTCTGTCACCCACCTGGCCCTGCCTGGCCCACATGCTGTGTGGGTAAGATTTTTATTTCAAACTAAATTATGTTAACTGTGATTTTAGTTCCAGTAGCCACTTCCATCTCTCCCCCTGCCTTGCAGATGTCACCAGAAGGGTCTTGGAAGTGATGGAATGGGTTTAAGGAAGTCAAGTGAAACTTTCTTATTCCTTGCTCCCAGCCGCTCTGGACCCCAGGGATCAGGCCATGCTGGCCTTGGGCTGGCTCCCAGCAGGATGGGAGGGGCCCATCCACTGAGCACTTCCAGAAACAACAAAGGCTGAAACCGAGTGCCACTGCCACCCCCTTCCCTCTGGAGGAGGCTTGCTGGAGCAAAGCAGGACATGGTGCCCTCCTCCCTAGACACACTGTCCCAGCACCTAGTGCCCTCCTTTGGTGAGCGAGCATCAGGTGTCCTCAGGCTCTTTCAGCTAATGCCTTCGTCTTGATGTTCCCCCACCCTGAGCTCTTAGTGCGTGGTAACGGCTCGGTGTTGACGGGAAGCTGCAGTGGTGGAATTTCAGGCTTCACTGAGCAGGTGTGAAAGGTATTATTTGGGAGAGGAGACCTTCTTAGTGCCCTTGAAATCACAAAATGTAGGAGACTCAGTCTACATTTAGGGGTGATCTTTGCAAAGACATAGCAATAACATTTTTCCAATCTTAAAACAAAGAACCCTTGCCAGTCCAATTCTCAAGAGGTACGAATAGGGCTCGGACAATGTGCCAGGGGTTGTGCCAGATGCTGGAGATAAACTCCCTTCTCAGGTCCCTTTTCAGCATTTACTTTGGAGACTCCTTAAATAACATCAGGACATATGACTCATTCCTTCTCTACTGGCCACGTTTATCGAGTGCTTACTGTGTGCCAGGCACTGTGCTAGGTGATTTATGTGTGAGATCTCATGTCCTCCTCATGTGTCTCTGATGTATGTGATATTAACCTGGTTTTACTGAGAAGGAAACAGGTTTGGGAAGGTTAAGGAACTTGCCCACCTGCATCCACCTTATTCAATGGCAGAGCTGGGGTTTTGCTCCAGATCAGACTGACTCAGAAGTTCACACACTTGGTGCCTCCCCCTGGTTGGTGAGAGGACCCTGCCTTCATAGACCAGGGAGAAGCATGCCGGGCTGTGGAGAAGACACACTGGGGCTGGTGTCTGCGTCAGCACCATTCTGGTTGGTGATGTGCTGGAGCTAGCACTTACAGCATCTCTTCCCAACCCTGAGTTTAGTCCAGTGGTAACTTGAAATTGCCTGTAGTGGGAATGTTTACACCAAGGGAATTGGCCAACACTATGTATTGGGGCTTTGCCTCCCAGAGAGCCAAGAGTTAAAATTTCCCAGCACATTCCTAATTCTGGGGCCATCACAGGTAAGGTGGAGCTTGTGGCTGGGGCAGCTGCATAGGCATGGGCATGGGTCCTAGCCTTTGCAGGGTGGGGAGCAGGAGAGGTGGAATGGCCCATCAGTTCAGGAAATTCATTCCCTGGCAGAGGGCCGCAGGAGCCTGGGGCAGGGGAGAGGGGGTGGTGGTAGGGGAGGGCCTGGGGGAGCTGGCTTCCAGAAAGAACAGGTGAATTAACATTCCCCACAGAGTCACAAGGCTGGCTAATGCCTGCACGCTAATGCCTGATGGAGCAAGAAAGAGCCAAGGGGCATTGGTGATTACAAAATCAATGTGGATAGGAGGTGGAGATGGGTCAGATTCAGCCAGGGGGAGCCAAGGAAGGGGCCTGGCTGGCCCCTTGCCCACTGCCTCCCTGCCCCACTACATCCATCTGGCCAGACCTGCCAAGGTTCTGAGTAGGCAGGTAGAGGTGCAAGCACCTATTCTACACCATACCCTGTGGGGTAGAAGTGATGCCCAGGACTCCTCCCTCAAAATGTTCATGTATAGGGACTGCTAAGAGTGAGCACAACATGGTTTCTCCTAGGTGCGGGCAGGAGGGTTGCTGAGAGCTGGAGTCAGGCTCCTTCCAGACTCACCCCAGAAATGCCACCCCCCCATATCCTGGTCTGTTTATTCCTCCTCTGTACTCCATAGACTACCCCCATCATTCCCCTGAAAGATTTGCCTGTTCAACTCACCTGCTTCTCCCACCCCATGATGGAAAGTCCTTGGCTTTGAGCACCACGTCCCTGGTTCCTGCCCCTGAGCATATTTATTGGCTAAATAAGCAAGTGGTGAGGAAAGTGAGAGATGAG
>PVKY010012456.1:0-11509 GCA_004027775.1 Bradypus variegatus | reverse complement strand
GTCTTTGATCCATTTTGAGTTGATTTTTTTATATTGTGTGAGGCATGAGTCCACCTTCATTCTTTTGCCTATGGACATTCAGTTTTCCCAGCACTAGTCATTGAAAAGGCTATTCCTTCCCAATTGAGTGGCCTTGGCACCTTTGTCAACAATTCGTTGGCCATAGATGTGAGGGTTTATTTCTGAACTCTCAATTCAATTCCATTGGTCTATATGTCTGTCCTTATGCCATTACCATGCTGTTTTGACTACTGCAGCTTTGTAATAAGTTTTAAGATCGGGAAATGTGAGTCTTCCAACTGTAATCCATCACTAAACACTTGCTAATGGCTTCAATGATGAATGAAATGAAATAAGGCTGTGAAGACACAAAGTGTGTTTACTTATTTTTTGTCTCCTGCAGAATTTCTTCATTGTCCATCTGTACATTAAACCATCACCACCAATAAAGAAGAATGTCCTATGCTTACTAAGCAATATGGATAGCAGAAGCATCAGGATTTTGATTTCTTGACATGCAAGAGCTCTGGTGTGACTTGATTCTTCTGTCTTGCCTAGTGGCGCAATGGAATAAGTAAGGTTTGTTACTTAATCTCTTGGAGCCTCTGATTCCTCAACTTGATGCAAGATTAGTTTTCCCTCCCATGTCATCTAGTATATATGTTTTTGCTTCATAACTAGTCTGGGTTCAGCAGAAGATAAAGCACCCAGACTATTTATAAACTGGTGGGATCTGGCACAACTTTTCCCTAAGCTTCTGTTGTTTCACAATAAATCCCCAATCCCTATGAGGTTTTAGTCCCAGTGAATTTTTCCCTCAAAACCCAAACAAGGTAATAATGAACAACTTTCCTGCATTTAAGTCTTTGGAGTTCTAAATGCTCTGTCCAGATTCAAAGAAGCTGGTTTCTTCATGAGTGGTTGCAATAAGACTTTTCTTGGAAGCTACTGAATATGGATTAGTTGGATTGTTTCACAGGAAATAAAAAGGCAGGCTCTGGGGGTGACGACTTCAGCACTTAATTGGGTTAACAAAGACCTGCAAATGAGAGGTTTTCCTTAGGAGGGAAAGGATGTTTACGGCTTCCATCCCTGCTAGGTGGTGGATTTTAACCTAAACGCTAGTCTTCCAATGTAGCCTTTAATTTAGGAACCATTAGAAGAATCTATTAGAGCAGAAAATGTCAGGTTGAAAAATTAACACATCACAGGAGTTAATTAGAACCCAGCTTCTCATTAGATGCAAATGGAGAGCCTCTGAATGCCCAAACAACCTGCTGAAGTCAGATTCCCTCCAGTTCCAAAGAGGCTGCAGGAGGGTGAACGGAGGAAGCAACCAGCCACTCAAGCCAGAGTCACTAGGGTCCCACGGCCTGCCTTTTGAGTCAACTGATGGCCCTATTCATGGGTTCCTATCTTCTCCTCCTCTGGGGACCGTCTGTAGTCACAGGATGGATATCCCTTTGCCTGGAACCCCCTCAGGGAAGTGTTTTCTGTAACAAAGACAAACATGCTATGCCTGTCACCAGGGGCAGACTGTCGACTGTGTAAACCACTCCCTGAGAGGGAGGCTGAGGGGGCTCCAGTCCATTCAGACTTGCTCTAAGTCGTGGTCTTTGTTTTCTTTCCACATTCAGACTGAAATGTGATTCCCCTGGCTTTCTTTTTTGGTAAATACTGGCGACCAGCTCCTAGCCTGGAAAGAAAAGCTGTTGACAGGAAGAGTTTCTGATGGGGAAGGGGCTTCTTGGGGTGTTCTCAAAGGAGACAGCTGCTTCAAGCAAGTTGAGTCTGGGATGCCGGGGCTAGGAATGAGAGGTCAGGATCACAAAAGGACTGTCATCAACTATGGGTTAGGCTGGGTGTCCAGCAGTATCTTCTGGGAGAGCAGTGCCATGCCCATGAACTTTAAGGCCAGGCAGACATGCACTGAGCCCACTTACTAGCTGTGTGATCCTGCACAAAATGCTAGACACTCAGAGCATCAGTTTCCTCAAGATGTTACGATAAATGAGATAATGTATGCAAAGCATATAACACAATATCTCGCACAGAGTAAGGGATCTATATGAGTTACTACTTGTTATTGTTTTCATAATAGTGTTCCTCCACCAACACTTATGGTGTTTCCTGTATGTTCCTGCCCCTATGCAAGACACAGGTCCTGATCCTTGACCTCATGGAATTCATAGTCTAATAAACCATGTACACATACCTTTAACACAAAACAAGCGCCTCCCCCCATTCCATATGTACCCTAGAAGACTTTGCCAATTGCACACTAACTCTGCTTTGTTAAGCAGTTCAGGAGACTGCATGTCATCCCCTTCTGAGTAGCCTTCCAAACTCAGCTAGCCCTACCATCAATTTACATACAATTCTCCATGTGTCCTGTTACCCCAGAGTTACAGGTGTTTGTTTATTCTTTGTCTCCTCCTGTGAGGTCCTGGAGGGTGGGTGTTCTAGTTTGCTGATGCTGCCAGGATGCAAAACACCAGAAATGGATTGGCTTTTATAAAGGGGGTTTACTTGGTTACACGGTCACTGTCTTAAGGCCATGAAGTGTCCAAGGTAACATATCAGCAATTGGGTACCTTCACTGGAGGATGGCCAGTGGTGTCCGGAAAACTTCTATTAGCTGGGAAGGCATGTGGCTGGCATCTGCTCCAAAGTTCTGGTTTCAAAATGGCTTTCTCCCAGGACGTTCCTCTCTAGGCTGCAGTTCCTCAAAAATGTCACTCTTAGTTGCACTTGGGGTGTTTGTCCCCTCTTAGCTTCTCCGGAGCAAGAGTCTGCTTTCAACGGCCATCTTCAAACTGTCTCTCATCTGCAGCTCCTGTGCTTCCTTCAAAGTGTCCCTCTTGGCTGTGGCTCCTCTTCAAAATGCCACTCACAGCTGCATTGAGTTCCCTCTGTCCGTCAGCTCATTTATATGGCTCCAGTGACTCAACTTAGACCCTCCCCGACTAGGCAGAGCAACACCTCCATGGAAATTATCTGGAGTCATCACCCACAGCTGGGTGGGGCGCATCTCCAAAGAAACACTCTAAGAATTACAGTCTAGTCAACACTGATAATGTCTGCCCACACAAGATTACATCAAAGATAATGGCATTTGGGAGACACAATATATTCAAACTGGCACAGTGGGCATCATTTTTATTCATCTCTGTAGCCCAACAGTTGCATGCATTACCCAGCACAAGCACAGGAGATCCTCAGTCCTACAGCTGATTTCCAGCTGGGAACTTCTCTCAAGGAAATAGCCCTGCCCCATCTTTGGGACAGGCCTCCTTTGGGCTTCAGTTTGGTTGGTGTTGCCATTTTCTAACTGTCTCTTTGGTTCTAGCCTCAGTTTCCTCATCTCTGCAAGGGGGCTAGTAGGGCCTCTTTCACAGGGAGGTCCAATATAGTTCTAGGCACAGAGCCAAACATCCCTCCCCAAAAGTTGACTCCACTCCTGAGCTCTCAGTAAGTCTAGTTACCAATATATTAAAAAACTAAGACTACAAGGCAGAATACAAGCACCACATGAGTGGTACAGACATTCTTTCAACTTGTATTGAGCCCCTGCCAGGTGCCAAAGACTGGGCTGAAATGAGAGAATAAAAAAATTCATAAAGACTTCGTTCCTGTCTCCCAGTCCTAGGAAAATGGTGGCAAGTGATGGAAAAAAGGATCTCAGGAAGCAGGAAGCCCCGTACCCAGATCCCCAGGCCTGGACTGCCGAGATGCCTTTGGCACCAGGCTGGAAAGGAGGAGGTAGTCCTATAACTGACCCCCGCTTAGCTGTTCAGAAAAAAGAAAAAAAACACCACCACCACCAAACAAAACAAAACAAAACAAAACAAAACCCACAACAACAGTAAGCAAGCTATTCAGTGTCTACTTTGTGCTAGACACCGAGCTAAATGATTTACAGGCATTATCTCATTTAACTCAGAACAGCTGTGTGAAATAGGTATGAACTTCTCCATTTTACAGATGGCCTGTTTCAGACTCAGAGAGGCGCAGGAGCTCCACACAGTCAAGAAGCAAGTAAACGGTTTAGGAATCCACCTGCTGGAGGCTCCATTGGCCCTGCCCGGGAAGCAGAAGGAGCTTGGGCCAACATAAAGCTCCTGGGGGCTGGGAACGAGAGGGGAAAGTTGGATCGCACCCCAGATCGCGTGATCCCAATATCACCAGGATCTGCGCAGAAGCAGAATAAGGAAGAAATGGGGGGCAGGCTGCAGGGGAGGGGTGTCCGGGGTCTAGGGGAGGAGAGTCGCGGTGGCTGGGCGCCTTCCTCGCCCCCAGTGCACAGGTCAAGCCTCTCCCCTCCCGCCCCCTCGCCCTCCCAACCTTATTTAGAAACCTTGTCCCCGAGACAGGAAGGGCGGCGGGCCGAGAAGCACGGAGCGACCCGGTCTCATTTCCTTTCGAATCCCCCTGTGGAATTTCATTTCATATGGTGAGGAAATCGGAGCGCGAGACCGCCGGCTGGTCGCCGGGTCGGGGGCGCCTCCCCGAGTCCGGGTTGGAGCCGGCAGCTCCCCCGCGCAGGTCGGATGGTGTCTAGGGGGCGGAGAGAGTGGGCCGGACTCCAGCCCTAGCGAATTGGGAGTGAAAATAGCTGCGAGCTCACGCTGTACCAGGCACCGAGCTAAGCGTTTTACGCACTATCTCTAATCTTCCCAAGTCACTTTACGGATGAGGAAACTGACGCCGAGAGGTTTGGCAATTTGCTCAAGGTCACACAGTCGGGATTTGAAACCACAATCTGAGTAAATCCAAATCCCGTGTTCTTTGTGTACGTTTCTCAGCTTGATGGGGAGGTGGCCAGGGGGCCGAGGTGACAGCTGGAAGGATAAGGAAAGGAAAGGAGACCGTCCGATAGGGGAGCACTTCTCACCTGGGACAGGAGGGGACGGATTGGTTGGGCCGGAGCGACTCGACTTCATCCCCCGTTGGCCCCAGCGCGCGGCGCTCGGGGTGGGAGGAAAGTGAGCGCGGGGAAGCGGGGCGGGGCGCTCCGGGGAGGGAGAGAGGGGGAGGTGAAGGGGGGGTGACCCTTCCCGCGGGAGAGCAGCTCCGCCTCGCAGCCAACCCCTCGCTGCCCGCCGTGCTCGGCCATTGGAGAGGCGCGCTGTCCGTCTCGCTCCGCCACCGCCCAGCAAACCTCCAGCCCGGGGGAGAGCTCGGGCGGTGAGAACGGCGCGGCGCTGGGTGCTGGCGGGTGTCGCTGAGACGCCGAGCGGCCGCGGCCGGCGCCGGGTGGGAGGGCTCGCTGCCTGCAGCCATGACCCTCGCAGTCTGTCCCTCGGGCCCGACCCGGAGCATCTAATACCTTTCACAGCCGCACGCAGCTGCGGGGGAGCCGGCCGCTGCCCCCTCGTCGCCCTTGGCGCCTTATCACACTCCCATCCCCGGATCTAGAAGGCAGCGCGGCAGCCGGCGCCCCGTGCAAACTGGGGGTGTCTGCAGGAGCAGCCCCCGCCTCCGCCGCCACCGCAGCCCCGGGCTCTGGCCATGGCCTGGCGGGGCACGGGGCCGAGCGTCCCGGGGGCGCCCGGGGGCGCTGGGCTCGGTCTGTGGCTACTGCTGCTGCTGCTCTTGCGGCCAGCGCGGGGCTTCGGGGACGAGGAGGAGCGGCGCTGCGACCCCATCCGCATCTCCATGTGCCAGAACCTCGGCTACAACGTGACCAAGATGCCCAATCTGGTGGGGCACGAGCTGCAGACCGACGCCGAGCTGCAGCTGACAACCTTCACGCCGCTGATCCAGTACGGTTGCTCCAGCCAGCTGCAGGTGGGCGCCTCCCCAGCCCCCACCCCTGCCTAGACCCCCCTGGGCAGGGATGCTCCCAAACTAACTTGGTGGAGCCTTCGCCTAGTCGAGCCCCCTGTTCCCTTTCTACCCTCAAGGGTAAAACTCTGGAAAAGTGATTTTCATCCCCACCCCCTCTTTTCTGTCCCTTCTCATGGATTGGCAGCCAAAAAGTTGTGTAAGTCATCTGGCCTGTTCAAGAACCCACTCTTAACACCCCGCCCTTCCGTTTTTCTCCCTTGCCCACCCGTGTCTGGCCAAGCCCCTAACCCCAGTGGAGTTGAGGGCTATCCTTGCCAAGGATTCCATTCCGGCCGCTGCTCGGTGGGCGAGTCCCCGGCAGGGCAACCAGCTGCAGCTTAGTCTTGGAAAAAAAGGAAAGACCTGAACTTTTCCCTTCTCCGTCTCTGGCTGACCTCCTTTCTCCCCTGTATTTTTGAGTGGGTTATTAAATAAAACGCCACTGACCGGTTTCTGCGGAGTGGCCCCTCCTGACGTCGTCCCGCACGATTTTAGAGGTCATACAGGAAGGAATGGTTGGCTTGAGTTCCTTCTTACGCTCAGGATTGAGGACAGGTTTAGTGCTCAGAGGGAGGGAAAATACAGCTTGGGAAAAGGTGATGGTGTGGTCAGGCGCCAGGAAGTTAGTTTGTATATTAGAAGAAAAATAATTGCAGTCATTAAAATTTTTAAAGCTTATGTAATAATTTAGAAAATATTCATCATACAATAACAAGTGGGGAAAGAATTAGCATATACAGGGTGATTATAATCTCGAAAAAGCAAACAAAAGCCAACAACCAATTCATTGGGGGGGGGAAGGCCCAAAGGAAATATTTTAAAGTGTTAACATAGGTTGTGTTTTGGTTTGTGAGGCCATGAGTGATTTTTAGAAATTTAAACAAGAGAGAAGTTGGGGGAAAAAATAAAGGGTAGTTGTCTAAGCTAAACCCTTCAGAAATCTGTGGTTCTGGCTGTAACTTCTGAGAGATAAGAAGCAGATATACAGCTTACTTACTAGGTGCATGTTTTTACATAGATCATTTTAAAAGTTGGATTGTGGTTTCAGAAAGATGGTTGGAATTAGACCTGTTGTTAGCGAAATGTCCCTTTGGAAGTTTCAGAACTTTTGGAACTAGGTTATAAAAGCTTAGGAAATGATCCTGTACTTCTCAGTTTGGAAACAGCACATATCCTGACATCAGTGGCAATTTTGTTGGAGAAACAGCTTTTGCAGGGATATATATTTTTAATTACATGTATCCTGGGGAAGCAGCCAAGCTGTTTGAAGGACAGGACTGGATCCCTTTACATGTTGGAAAATAGTTACTTGTAACTCTAGACTTCAGAGACAACATCTGTAAGGAGCCAAGCAGACTGTTTATCAATGCTGGAGGAATTGAGGACAGCAACTGGACTCTCTCCTGCTGGTAGTGCAGTTTTCAGGGACTTAACATTTACATTTTCCTATTGTGCTTCATTATTATTCATTGAGGAAATCTGACCAAACAGACCCCTGGTGACCAGAGACCTCAGTCTGCATCCTGTCCTTGTGTCTAACAATGTATCAGTTAGGACATTCTCTGTTTCAATACGGGACTGATAAAAAAAATTAAAGGATAGGGTAGAAAACAGAATCTTTATTTTTACATAGATAGAGAAATGGGGATGAAAATAAACCACCCATCACTGAAATGAATAAGTCATTTGATTAGTCTGTTCAGCTCTTTCAAATAGTAGCTGATAGGGGAGGGGGATTAAAAGCCAGTTTTTAAAGGTTTATTTCCTTAGTGTTGTGTGGAAAGGGATTAGGTAATTCTTCCTCAAACCCTTCTTATTTATTTAATTTTGTTCCCCTGCAAAAGATTACTTGAATCAAACTAAGTAAAGTAGTAGATGATAGATTATTAAGCACTCTTGTTTGAGGTCCGAGTAAACAGTCATATACCATGTAAGCTGGTTTAAAAGTAAATATGTATGTGCATTGCCTGGAAGCCTTCAACTCAGCTTTGTTGCAGGCATTTGGTCAGACATCCAAATCATTGTTTTCTTTGTTCATTTCATTACTTTTCCAGTTCTTCCTTTGTTCGGTTTATGTGCCAATGTGCACAGAGAAGATCAACATCCCCATTGGCCCGTGCGGTGGCATGTGTCTTTCAGTCAAGAGACGCTGTGAACCCGTCCTGAAGGAATTTGGATTTGCCTGGCCAGAGAGCCTGAACTGCAGCAAATTCCCTCCCCAGAATGACCACAACCACATGTGCATGGAAGGGCCGGGTGATGAAGAGGTGCCCTTACCTCACAAAACTCCCGCCCAGCCTGGGGAGGAGTGTCACTCCTTGGGAACCAATTCTGATCAGTACATCTGGGTGAAAAGGAGCCTGAACTGTGTTCTCAAGTGTGGCTATGACGCTGGCTTATATGGCCGCTCTGCCAAGGAGTTCACCGATACCTGGATGGCCGTGTGGGCCAGCCTGTGCTTCATCTCCACCGCCTTCACAGTGCTCACCTTTCTGATCGATTCCTCCAGGTTTTCCTACCCAGAGCGTCCCATCATATTTCTCAGTATGTGCTATAATATTTATAGCATTGCTTATATTGTGAGACTGACTGTAGGCCGGGAAAGGATATCCTGCGATTTTGAAGAGGCAGCAGAACCCGTCCTCATCCAAGAAGGACTTAAGAACACAGGATGTGCAATAATTTTCTTGCTGATGTACTTTTTTGGAATGGCTAGTTCCATCTGGTGGGTTATTCTGACACTCACTTGGTTTTTGGCAGCGGGACTCAAATGGGGTCATGAAGCCATTGAAATGCACAGCTCTTACTTCCACATTGCAGCTTGGGCCATCCCTGCTGTGAAAACCATTGTCATCCTGATTATGAGACTGGTGGATGCGGATGAACTAACTGGCCTGTGCTATGTTGGAAACCAGAACCTGGATGCCCTCACTGGCTTTGTAGTGGCTCCCCTCTTCACTTATTTGGTGATTGGAACTTTATTCATTGCTGCAGGTTTGGTGGCCTTGTTTAAAATTCGGTCGAATCTTCAGAAGGATGGGACAAAGACTGACAAGTTGGAAAGGCTGATGGTCAAAATTGGAGTCTTCTCAGTACTGTACACGGTTCCTGCAACCTGTGTGATTGCCTGTTATTTCTATGAAATCTCCAACTGGGCACTCTTCCGGTATTCTGCAGATGACTCCAATATGGCAGTTGAAATGTTAAAAATCTTTATGTCTTTGCTGGTAGGCATCACTTCAGGCATGTGGATTTGGTCTGCCAAAACTCTTCACACGTGGCAGAAGTGTTCCAACAGATTGGTGAATTCTGGGAAGGTCAAGAGAGAGAAGAGAGGAAATGGTTGGGTAAAGCCTGGGAAAGGCAATGAAACTGTGGTGTAAGGATAGCCAGCCTCCATGCTTTCATTTGACTGGGGGAATGTCAGCATTTCGGTGGAAATGCTACTAAAAGTTTTATGCAATAAATTTCACTTTGAACAAACAAGTAACACTTAAGTGGCCCCCATCACTCCCCCCTCCCCAGCATCAAAAAAACAGTGATTTTGCTGAAGACTTTGGAATGATCCAAAATGAAAAAGCCAGTTAGAGGCTTTCAAAGCTGTGAAAAGTCAAAACATCGATCACTTTAGCAAGTCACAGGTTGGAGCATGGAGAGGTCCTGCCCAGCTGCCAGGAAGTCCAGGGCCATGCTGCTTTACCCTGCAGGGTGGGATTTGAGCTGTGAGTAGATAACTTGCAGGGAGAAAGATTAACTTTTTTTAACCCTTTTCAATTTAAATACTAACTGGGTCTTTCAAATAGCAAAGCAATCTATAAACACTGGAAATGCCAGGTTCAGAGAAGTGTTACAAGAGTTTTATAGTTTGGCCGACCTAACATAAACATTTTCTGTGGTGCACCGTCTGCTGTTTAGAACTTAGTGGATTGCACTCCCAAGAGGCGGTGTCAGAATCTTTCAGTGCCTTTTGTCATAAAACAGAATTGTTTGAGCATACAAAAGTGCTGTACAAACACACATAAGGTATCCAGTGGATTTTTCTTTTCTCTCTCTCTCTCTTGTTTCACTACCTCTGTTCTGGGCTGCTGCTGTTTTCTTCATTTTACATTAGTGACTCAAAAAGTATTTTTATAGAAATTTTTGCATTGCAGCATGCCTAATAAGGGGGAAATGAAGGGTGATTCACTTTCTGACAATCACTTAATTCAGAGAAAAATGAGATTTACCAAGTCGACTTACCTTACCGACCCCAGAGACCTATTGCATTGAGCAATTGGGACTTAATAGATTTTACTTTGTGTGATTGCATCTGTGCAGACGCCAGTCTGGAAGAGCTAAAATGTTAAATTTCTTGGCAACTTTGCATTCACACAGATTAACTGTGTAATATGTGTGTGTCAGTTACAATTAAAAGCACATTCTTGGACCATGACATAGTATACTCACTGATTTTAAAACTATGGTCAACTTTCACTCTCAGAATGATAGTGCCTTTTTTTTTCTTTAGCATAAGAATGTTATCAGGGTCTGGTCTATTTACAACAATGGAGACTTTTTCAATTTTGTAAAGGTAACTAAGGACAGCTAATCCAACTACTTAGTGCATAATTGTTTCCTAGTAATTGGCAAAGGCTCCTTGTAAGATTTCCTTGGAGGCAGTGTGGCCTGGAGTATTTATATGGTGCTTAATGAATCTCCAGAATGCCAGCCAGGAGCTTGATTGGTTAGCAGGGAATAAAGTGTAGACCATATGAAATGAGCTGCAAACTCTTAATAGCACAGTCTTAATTGCCTTTTGTGGAGATATCCAAAGCTTTTTAAATTTTTGCTTTATGTTCATCACAAGGGGGTACCCCTTGCAGCCTCTCCAGAGTTGCAATTCTTTTAAAACTGTAACTGGCCTTCTAATCTCCAGATCTCTGGGGCAAATTGTTGACAGTGTCACAGGTTGCTCTCCCTGTAACTCATATTTGTCTTTGCTTCAGCTCCTGCTTTGCAATGACTCATTTATTTATTCATACTTTTTTTTTTTTTAACAAGTAGGAAAACTGTCTTCTATACTTCTTTATGGAGAAACATTGCCAGGGGCAGAATTCCAATTGGTGGTCAAATTCTGGAGACAGACTTGTCTTTTCTTTTTCAGTTTGAGCTTTATGCCCAAGGTTTCACACTTTCTCCTTTCCTCTTTCTGTTTGTGTGGTTCTTGAGCTGTCTTAAATGAAGATGCGTATAAGATGTTGTGTATTTTGGAAGGGAAAGTCTTGGGGCTTTTGAGACAAGCCAAGTGGTATTGCATGACCCTGCTGCTGTGGGCATTGCCTGGGTACCTTGGCTGCATTTAGGGTCAGGGCTTCAGGAGCATGAGAAATGACCCTAGGAGGGTCAGTTAAACTCCATCTGAGACTACATTGCCTATGAAATGTAAAATGTGAACTCCCCGTGCTGCTTGCAGCCAGTTCCCATAATGTTCAGGGTCCCGGAGCATGCACCCGGGGGCAGAGCCTGCCCTTACTCACGCTCCGCTCTAGTGTCTTGGGAGTTTTGCAGCGACTCAAGCCCAGGAAAGGGGAGGACCATGCAGTGGGAGTGGCCTCCCGTCAGAGTATAGGAGTTCATCGTGCCATTTCCTTTGTAATGTTTCTGTGATGGTGTGACCAAAGCAGCACCTAGCAGAGGGCCA
>PVKY010012455.1:0-11511 GCA_004027775.1 Bradypus variegatus | reverse complement strand
CACCACCGTCTCTTCCCCTCCCTCCCTAACACCCATATATATAGCCCAAATCTTCCCATTCCACCCCTCTCTAGTATTCCATTAGTGTGATTAATCACATTTAGAATGTTGCAATGCTATTACCTTCCCACCATCCATTTCTAGAAGTTTCCCTTCACCCCAAACAAAAATCCTTCTCTCCTTTCTTAACTCCCCATTGCCCCTTGCCCCACTTCTGGGAAACCGTACTCTACTTTTCATCTCTTGGGTCATATAGAGAGGCACGGTTTTAAAGGAGTCAGTTTCTAAATCTTGCACATCCTTAAATTATCTGCCTAAAACAGTATTTAGAGTCAGTTGCCATTCTTTTTCCCCATCTTCCATTTCAGTAACACCATTCTCCTCGCTTTACACAAGAAAGGCGTATTTCTCACTTACCCTGAATCTTACAGAAGGTGCATTTCCTGGAAAAGTAAAATCTCCAGAGAGCCACACGAAGGGACAAATTAACAATCCTTTAATCAAGGATTCATAAACACTGCTTCCCCAATCCCACCAATTAAGAGATGTCTTTCCAAATAAACTTTACCTTTTCTTTAAAATTTTTTTTGGTTAAAATTAGTAATTTATTTGTTGTTTAGATCAATTATGTGCTCATAATTGTTGAATTGGTAACTCAGTTCAGATAATTTTTAAAAATTTAGGGCCTTATGGTCTCAAAAATTAATTTACAGGTTAATTTAAATATATACTGCTCAATATATGTACATATATAGTAATATATATTATTGTTTATATAAGTTTATTCCAGAGGAGCATAAAACAGTAATTGAGAAAAGATTTCCAAGACTCTGAAAAGAGTAAAATTCTGTGGGAGAAAGTAGAAAGGAAATATGAATTCTTTTAACATTAAATATTTTATTACAGATGAAGACAGTAGGAATCAATTCAGTATGTATCACACTGGATACATTTTAAAGATTGATTTATATTTTATTTTAAAGCATCAACATTTATACTACACTAGAAATTACATACATCGTAACTATTTAGGCTTATGGCAACAATTGTCATATAACTTTAATATGCGCAAGAGAGTGCTTATTTGTCAAAATTATTTTAGGGGATATATAAGCAAAAACATTTGAAGAGCACTGCTTTATATCATGATCTCTGAAGAACAAAATTTCTCAGTTTTAGATTAAATGAGACTTTGGGTAAGAAAACAATTTAGCTCTTCTTTATCACTTAAAACAGGACTTAAATGTTTTCTTTCAGCTAGTGTTGAAGTGTTTGAAAGTTTGTTTACCTTACTAATGTGTAACAAATGGTGCTGGCCTTAACAACTCTCCACTTGATGGCATTTTGGAGAAGCTGCAAGCAAATGAATATGGACAAATACATCGTTAAATTGATCAAACTTTTCACCTCGAAACATGGAGTGCTTGGTGTAGTTAAAGCTCATTTATCTTTCTGGGCACATATTAAGTATTTCTAATGTACCTGCTAATAATTTGTCATTATGAATGCTACAATATTACTGGATAAATAGTATGAGGATTTTCAGGAGAATCAGCATCATTTTTCCAAGGAAATAAATGTCCAGATTCTTATTAAAAGCAAACTTGAGTGGCTTTAAACTATGACTATGAAATGGTTGTTAGGAAACAGAATGAAAATTTTAATGTTTCTTTACTAATTGAGCCATTTAATTTTTAAATATTTATATTAGGAAGAGAACCATATTCACTTGGAAACTATTTTTTCTTGATAGTATTCATAATATAAACCAATCTTATTACTGAGAGTGTAAACTGTACAAAGTATTTACACATAAAAAGTTTATATAATTAAATTGAGGTGAATAAAATTCAGGAATGTCTTCTTTTAACACTTTGTTTTTTGCTTGTTTAAGCTGGAGTACCATTGAAGCTGTGATCAGGGGGTTGTAATACAGATAATCTAAAAATAGTTAACGCAGATTGAACATTACATGGCATTTTAAATTCATTCTGATATTAGAAAGAAATGCATAACTAAAGAGAACTAGTTTAGTTGTGAATTAAAAGCATTATAACTTTTACCAAGGATGAATATGGCTAAATTTACTTTATGGTTTTGCTTTAGGATGCAATCAATAAAATTACATGTTTATAAATATTGCTATAACAAGCAATAAAATGCATGTTGTCTTTTTAATGTTAATGATATGCCTAACGTTTTTTCACTTATATATTTGATAGTTTTTTTCAGTCTTAAAACATAACATTTAGAACAAACACTGCCCTTTAAATTGTGTACTACTCAATTCCTTTTTTGATTTGTATTATCTTTAGTATAATAAATGAGTTATTATCTTTATATATTAGTCATGTCTTTTTTATATGACTCGTCAATTTTGTCTATTAAACATTTCTTTAAACTGATTGAATTAACAATTATTTTGAATATATAACAATATCTTACCAAAGGACAGAAAATGTTGAGACTTACAATTTAATCTCATGCTCTTGAGGCTAAAACTGTAAATTCAGGTTACATAGAAAGGCTTTGATTAAGTACACTGTGGGAAAGGGAAAAACACAAAATTATCTATACTTAGACAAAATAATCTTGAGCGTTATGTTAATATAAGCTCCTGAAAAACAGATGTAACCTATAATTGTCAACTCAGAACAGCCAAAAATCTAAACCATAAATTTCAAGGGGTACAAAATAAATATTTTTAATGTATCAAGACAGCATATATTAACTGAAACATAGATTGTCACTTCTCAAGGTTTTGGAAAGGACATGATGGTCCTATTACTTTCCCCAACTTATTTCACCATAGAATTGGTAATATATATTAATGTTTCAGAGAGAAATGGTGCTATAAAAGGAATAAATGAACAAGAACTAGGGAAAGGTATTTAAAGAGAAAGACTGTGACCATCAGTAACAACCTTCAACTAAACTGTGCTTTAAACTTGGGCAGTTGATTAGAAGCCCCTGGCTTAGATAATACTGATTTGTTTCATGGCTCAAATATAGGAATGATGTGAGCAGGTGCCTGTTTATCCTACTTAAGAATTTAGTTTGGTGCTGAAAAAATATTCACATGTAATTGAAAATAGATAATGTCTGCATGGGATGTGGGTTAAGTTTGTAACAGATTTCTCAGGGAGACCTGATTTGTGCCAGTTTGGAGAGACACAATGGGCCAAGAGAGTAGGAACATTCTAGGATATGTAAAACAGTCTTGGAAGCAGGGCCGGATAGAATGCTATGTATTAGCATTCTCCAGAGAAGCAGAATTGACAGGATATATATATGCATGTAAATATTAAGAGGTTTATTATAGGAACTGACTGGCGGGACCCTGAGGATCTGGCAAATCCAAATTCTGTAGGGCAGACTGCCAGTTGGAAACTCTGGTGAAGGTGACACTGAATTCCCCAGGAGAAGCTGGCTGTCTGGAGTAGAGACAGAAATTCTTCTTTCTGACTCTGAAATCCTGAGTTCTCACTTTTAAGGCCTCCAACTTATTGGATGAGGAGATTCGTCTCAGTTGCTGAAGATAATCTCCTTTATTGATTTCAGATGTGACCAGCCAAGGATGCAATAAACTGATGATATAAATACATCTGTGAAATTTATTCAGAGTGTCAATCCGGCAGTGCTTGCTTGACCTAACAATTGGATGCCATAACCTAGCCAAGTCAACACATGAACTTACCCAGCACGTGCGGCAGGGATGTTGGCTTGCTTGGAGTGGGGGCACCAGAGTGAAGAATTTTTGATTTGAGGGGAGATCGGATTTTAGATGGCATTTAGATTTGCTAGGAAAGGCACCAGAGACCCCTGTCAATTCTTGGGTGTGCTGAGCAAGGCAACAGAGGCGGCCAAAGGATATGAAGATTTGCCTGAGGTGGGGCAAGACTCCCAGTGGAGACTTCGTTACTGCTGCACAAAATACGTGTTAGAATGAACAGATTAATATTGGTAGCCGCAGAAAATGGTAAAAGGGAAAACTAGAGATACACAAATGATGGGTTAAAATAATTTCATTGGTGCGGCTTTGCTTGGATTGCTGCTCTAGGTCTAGGATTTTGCTGCTTTTAACTCTCTAGTCGTTCAAAAAGGATAAATAATGAAGAAATAAGGTAGAAAAAGAAAAAATATATATAGAATAGTCCTCCCCAGGAGAGAATAATACCAAACACAGAGCTCAAATATATATTTAAAATGGGAGGCTAGGCCCTAATGACAATTCTGTTATAATGACTCAAAGCTCACCCATAATTCCTTATATAAGGATCCTCCGGCTGCAACAACAAATTAAACTGCTACAACATTCTAAGACAAACGGAATAAATAAAATCCCCTAACCCCAAATCGCTCCGAGGGTTTCTCAACTCCCCAAAGGCCCAGGGAAGGCATGTACGGCCTAAAAAGAAAGGCACACGGGCACTTTCACTTGGCAGACGTCGCCAGCCTAAAAACACGGTGTAAACTTTCCCTCACAACCATGGTGGGACTATAGGACTCAGAAAACCCTAAATCGCTGCGACCTCTTGTGAGGACGCCTCGTCGCCTCAGTTCATATCAACGCCAGGGCGCAGGTCGCCCGCCACCGTCAAAGGAGCGGCGTCTCCCGGGAGCAGGCTCGGGCGGGGGGCGCCGAGAAGCCGAGGCAGGGCGCTGAGGGCTGAAGCAGGCGGCCGCCACAGCCGTGCGCCGCGCTGGCAGGTCCCCGAACCGGCCTCGAGCGGAAAGCTAACCCGCCGAGAAGCAGCAGGACCAGGCGAAACCTCCGCTTCCACCCCACAACCGCTCCAGCGGCTCGCGCCCATCCCGCGCAGGCGCGCAACGCCTCCAGGCCCCCCCGCGCGTGGGCGGCATCGGAAGTGTCCTTCGGCGTCCCGGAAACGATCCGGCGGCGGTTGCCAGGGAGACGGGAGCCACCTAGAGCTGCTTGTACTCTCGGTTGGAGATTTAGGCTAACTTACCTGTGGCGGGTCTTTGACGGCTGGGGTCGTCCTCTCGGGGTTCCCAGGATGTTCTTTTACTTGAGCAAGAAAGTGAGTTTCCCAGGGAGTGCCCCGCTCCCCCCCCCATTCCTGCATCCTGCGGGCGATTCCCGCATCTTTCCGGCAAATAGGCGTCTCCGCCCGCATGATTGCCATTTTGTCATCCCGCTCTGAAGCTTCCTGCCAGGTCCAGTCTCAGACCTCCTGCCAGTACCCGAGCCCCAGATGGGTGTCTTCTCTCACGACTCCCTCCCTCTCCCGTGCTTCGTTCGCCGGGTCCTTTGGACTCCATCCTTGTTTGATCCTCCACCTGATGCTGATCCAGGTGGCTTAAATTCTTTGGATCATCAGGGGCTGCCTGGCAAGAGCAAAGTTAAAACACTAGGGTAGGCTTTTCTAGTGTTGTGTGCGGAAAGGAAATACGGAATAGTGCTATGGATTTATACCCTAGGCCCTTTTTTCCGTCAGGTGACTCCCCGTTTTTGTTCCTTCGTAGTCACTGTCCTCTGTGCGCACGTTGCCCTTGTTTCCCAAGTGGTAGGGCCCAGGGCAGTTTAGGGCACTATGCCCATTTTCATAACAGCGCATACTCCTGCAAGTCCATCGGAGTTTTCTTCTTGGGGGATTTTCTTCAGCCTTCATCTTCTATAGACTCACTTCCTACCTCCTTTGTGAAAAGTCGCGAGAGTGACTGCGATTGTTTTTCAGATTGCTATTCCCAATAACGTGAAACTGAAATGTGTATCTTGGAACAAGGACCAAGGATTCATAGCATGTGGTGGTGAAGATGGATTACTGAAAGTTCTGAAATTAGAGACACAGACAGGTAAATGAATGTAAGCCCAAATGTTTGCAACTGATGGAAAATTGGCTAGTATCATTTGTGCAACATGCTTTGCTCATGGTATTTGTCAGAATGTAATTCTAATTATTTTAAAAGAAAAAGCAAGACAAATATTTTATGGTGCTTTTCTAGAGTATTTCTGTAGAAATATCTAATGTAAACATCAGATAGCTTTGGCTGAAGTTATTGAAAGTGAAGAAGAATGAAACCTTAGTCATTATGGTGCCTTGTGCTGTATTTAATTATTGTTCTGTATTATTAAGAGTCTAATAAAAATGGGAATCAGCATTTCAGCAAGGTCATAAAATCTCACATTTTTGCAGATTATTTACAGGCTTATACCACCGTATCTGCTTATCACTTGTGTTAATGATTATGTACTTTTGTGCCCAAGAACAGAAAATGGGATATATTTTACATTTTTATTAATGTCTTTGTCTTTGCGACTTGATTTCTTTCTTTTTCTCATTCTCTCAGAATCACAACAGTTTCACATTTCTTTAGCATCTCTAGTGCTGCTCCTAGACTCATGAGGAGATTAGAGTTGGAATCTTAGCTCTGCTATAAGACTACTGAATGACTTTCAGCAAGTTCACTCTTCTGTAAAATGAGGGAATTGAACTAAAAGATCTGTTGGATCCCTTAAAGCATTGCTCTCAAGCTTTTTTAGGCATAAGAATCACCTGAAAAAGTTGTTAAAATGGATTTCTAGGCTGCACCCCCAAAGGAGAGCTGAGAATTTGCGATTCTGGTGAGACCAATGTTGTTGGTTTTCTACCACATTGAGGAGCACTGCTACTTAAAGTGAAGTGAATCATAAGTATTTATTGAGCACCTTTTAGGTTCTAGGTGTTTAATGTTCATTATCTCATTTAATCTCACAATAATCTTGAGAGGTAGGTATTCTGGCTGAGAAGACTGAGGCTCTGAGAGGTTGATAAGTAACCCAAATTGACACGTCTAGTAAGTGGCCAAGCTGGGATATGAAACTAAGTTTGTCTCTCTTTCAAGTCATTGTTTTTTTTAGCTGCTAAACAAAGGGCTCATGGTCAACTGTAGCTGGCAAAGAAGAGAATAATTGTTTCAATGTGCATAAAAAAAGAGGCAGGTTTGGAAGGTAGATGCTTATGTACTAATCAAGGGTTTGGTTTCTGATGTTCTGTCATTTAATCTCTCAATGCTTTAGTTTCCTATGTGTTGGAAGAAAATAAATTTTTGCTGTTTATGTTTCTCATATATATGTATATGTGATATATACATGTATATATATACACACACACATTTTAAAAACTTTTCTTAAACTATGTAGCAAGTCTTAGTTACATTAAGAAACACATTTGTTTAGTTTAACATTGAAGGTTTTTTTTTTTCCTTAACCTATTTCTTTTCCTGCTCTGTACTTTTGATTGTGATCAGATGGGAAATTTGTGAGCAAGATGATAAATAGATTCTTGTGAGCTAGGATAATATGCAAATTTGGAAAATCAAATAAAGTATTTGTTTTGCAGCTTCATGAATGTGAATCATGCTGAAAGAGATAAATATGAAAAATATGGCTGGGAGATTCTAACAAGGTCAACTTATTGTATTTAATAATAATAGTTGTAATGCAGCAAATCCTTCCGATAACAATCACCATGTATCACTTGCCTACTACATGTCAAGCACTGTGCTGTGCTTAAGATGTGATATTATAAATAATGTTTTGTAGCTTAACTTTGTCATTTGGCGATATAATACAAGAATCCCCTTCTGTAGCATATTCTTCTAAATCATTTTCTATATCATCATTTTTAGTGGCTATTGAATATTCCATTATATTGGAATTCTACTATATTAACACTTCTAGTATTGAACATTTAGATGTCTCCACATTTTTGCTCTTACAACAGTATCTTTGTTTCCAAATTCTTACATAATCCTTTAATTATTTTCTAAGATAAATTTTTAGAAGTGGAGTTCAGTGGAGCAAGGGATATGAACATTTATAGAGATTTTTATTATGAATAACCAAATTAACCTGCAGAAAGTTTGCACCAATTTGCATTCCCTTTCCAGTTTCTGCTCCTTTGCAGAAACCTTTCCAGTTTCTGCTCCTTTGCTTTGTAAGGAAGGGAGCTAGAACCAGCATTTGCCTCCATCTCTTTACATTTGGTTGTGATGGAGAAGGAGGTGACTCTTCTCTCACAGGTCAGTATTTCCACATGCTTTGCTGTAGCCCTCCTTTCAGGGACCTCATTACTAATTTATTCTTTCTCCTCTCAATATCAGTTCTTCTCTCTCCCATTCTTCTCTCCCTTGCCTGTGACTTTTATGTTTTAAATCTAATGAATAGCTTTTATGGTTCATATCAGTTTTTGACCTCTCATGTCTTGAAAAATGTTTCAAAAACAGGAGAGGTCAAATGTTCAAAATTATTGTTATATTTGAATATATTACCCTTTCCCTC
The DNA here is from genome assembly GCA_004027775.1 of Bradypus variegatus. NCBI lineage: Eukaryota > Metazoa > Chordata > Mammalia > Pilosa > Bradypodidae > Bradypus > Bradypus variegatus. Next base: position 3,227 of record PVKY010012455.1, on the reverse strand, counting down.
CTTCTCCCCAACCAGTTTTCAGTCTCTTTACTAGGTTCTGCTTCTTTTCTGTTGGAATTCCTGAGAATTTGTTAGTAGGTTCTCTCTTCATTTTATTTGCTCTCTAGGTTTGTTTTCTCATTGTTATGGCTTTAAATGCTATCTATGGGGTGATGATTCCTAAATTTGTATCTCTGACCCATTGTTTTCTGATTTTCCAGACTTGGGCATCTCCACTGGAATAATTCACAGACATCTTATACTTAATATATCCAAAACTGAACTCTTGAGCTTCTCCCAAATTTCTTCTTTCTGTTCTCCCCATTTCAGTAAATATCTAATTTCATCCATTCACTCAAGCTAGAAACCATCTCTTTTCCCCACGGAACATCCGTTCTATCAACTCTCCTGTTGCTTCTATCTCAAAGTGTATGTGAATACATCCTTTCCCTTGGTCTCCTCTGCTACGTCTCTAGCCCCAGCCACCATCATCCCTCACCTAGAGTACGTTTCCCTCCTTGCGTTGTCTCTTGCCTCCCTCTATCCATTCTTCATACCCAGCCAGTGTGATCTTTTTAAAAAAGGAATTGGACCCTGTTACTTCTCTACGAAAAAGTCTTTAAAGGACCAGGGCAGGAGTTGCTTTGAGGGTTTGAGGGTGATGTCCTCCATCTACTCATCATTGTGAGAGGAGATCTGAAGCAAGAATTTGGGTCAGGGAAAAAATATCTGTGGCCATCTGCAGAGGACTCCAGGAACTGCAGACAGTGGGAAAGCCTCCCCATTCCCATGTGCCCATAAGTAACCGACAGGAGAAGGTTCTTGCCTGCCTTCTGGCAATGTTTGTATTCAGGTAAACTACATACTTAAAAATGTAGATATGAAACCCAAGCTCCAGAAGGATCAGGTGAGGTATCCATAGCTGTACCCATGGATGTGTCCATAGTCGCTGGTGGGGTCTTTTCCACAGAGAAGCAGGGCAGCCAGATGCTCATGCCAGCGAATCCAGAGCACGTGGTAACAGCTCAGAGTTCCTGTCTCCTGAAGTCGTTGCAAAAATGTCTGCCATATGTTTTGATTCTGGCTGCCAAACTTATTAACACAGCATGTAAGGAATTTCTCTTGGAATTTGCTTACAACTTTTATATAGCTAACAAAAGCATTGTCAGCCAGGTTTTTCTGAGGGGAAGGTGCTCAGAGATTCTGTGTGCTTAGTGATGGGTATTCTTAGCAGGACTTCTGTTCTCTTACATTATTACACTTTTCATTCTCAGTCACATTTAAAGCTTAATCTTTTCATATCCTGCTGTGGATTATTTGTACTTCTGGGAGGTACTTAGGATTGTTGGGATTACAGATTTCATTCTAAAATTCTTCCTGGGCTTAAAATGCTTTATTTTATTGTTTCCAGCATGCCTTCTAAATCCAAGGATTATTGGTATGTCCTTTTAGAAAATTATGTCAGTATTATTGAAGTTTTGTTCCTGTATCAATTGGGTTTCATCACTTTATTGGCTATGAGGAGTTTAGTAATATAACCAGACGGGGTCTTGGTACAGTGCTAGCTTTACCATCATTCTAAAACTTTGTGCTTTTTTGGAGATCTGAGAACTTTCTGATGGATTTTGCAAATACCTTTTTTACATGATGAAGTTATGGAGTTGCTGCTAGCAAGAGACAGTATTCAGATATGGATGATATTTGTTCAATACGTCAAACTGAATTTGAAAAGTTAATTCTTCTCATCTTCAGCTTGTATTTTGTGAAGAGTGCTTTACGTTGTGGTTTAACAGAGAAAACCGTGTCTGCAGCACAATCAGAACTGTGTTTCAGACCTAAAAACAAAAGGCAAGATGGAACTATTTCATCACACCCTCAACTCTGTGAGTCCTAGAAACCATTAGGACCACATATCACTCACTTTATTTTATTGTAATTACTATATTGGTGAAGGCATTAGCATGGATTTGCATTGTTAGAAGTTAAGAAAAATGTTTCCATCAAAATTTTTTGAATGTTAAAATAAGACTTGTATGCAGTCCAGTTTTTTAAAAGATTAAATGAGTGAAATAACCCTAGGTTAAGAAATATGAAGTTCAACTTAATGTTTTGTTAGCAACTTTTGTTCTACCCTAATTGTTTGATAGATGATTGAAGTGTGATATGGTAAATATATATTCTTGTTATGCTCTCCAAACAGCAGTCAGATAGTAAGAACTAGTACTTTTAGAGGCACTCAGGTATTCTTTCCTGACATTATTTTCAGAATAAATAATATTTTCCACAATATTTTAAGATGCATCTTATCTGAAAGTAGAATTTTCTCTAGCTTTGACTTCTTTATCTCCAATTTTCACTAATTGCTGAAATTTGCATAAAATTTGTATTCTTAAATGAAAGTTTTAGTTGCTATATTTTATGTGTAATAAACAGATTTTCTAAGTGAAGACTAATTTACTGAGATGACATATTTTAATATTGTATTATTCTCTGTAGAATGATTAGCCATGGAGAATAAATATTTTAAATTTTAAAAACATCTTTAAAGGCTTCCCATTGCACTTTGGATAAAATCTAAACTTCTTTTGGTTTCCTACAAAGATGATGTGATTTTTCCTTTGCTTATCAGTCCAGCCTCATCTTAGGACATTCTCTCCTTTGTTCACGCACATTGCCCTTCTTGTAGTTTGTCAAAGGCTCTAAACTTCTACCTTAGAGCTTTTGCATTTTTTTGTTTCCTGGCCTGGAATGCTCTCCCTCTTTTCCCACCTTGCCTGGCTATCTTCAGTTTATCTCTCAGTTTCAATTTAAATATCATTTCAGTAATATCATTTCTTCCCTGCTTCTGCCTCTCTTTATTCTAAATTAAGTCTTCTCTGTTATTGTCTCTTATGCTTTTTTTAATGCAATTTTATTGAGATGTATTCACATATCATACAATCATCCAAAGTGTTCAATCAGTTGTTCATAGTATCATCACTTCATATAGTTGTGCATTCATCACCATAATCAATGCTTTGAACACTTTCATTACTCCAAAAAATAAGATTAAGAATAAAAATAAAAATAAAGGTGAAAAAGAACATCCAAAGCATCTCATACTTCTTTTACCCCCCTATCACTCATATACTTTTTGTCCCCCTTTTTTCTACTCATTTGTCCATACACTGGATAAAGGGAGTGTGAGCCACAAGGATTTGATAATCACATAGTCACGCTGTATAAGTTATATGATCATCTTCAAGAAT
>PVKY010012454.1:0-11509 GCA_004027775.1 Bradypus variegatus | reverse complement strand
CTGGGTTTAGGGTGCCCAGAACTCAGAATATAGACTGTTGGCCATCTACTAGCTTCCAGAACAAGGCAAGCTAAGGACTAACAGTGATGATGGAAAAACCACGACCTGACATAATAAATTATACTGCAACCCTATTAATACTAATACTTAAGACTTTTATGTCTCTCACTGTGTACCAGGTGTGTTCTGAGTGTTTTATTATTACACCCATTTTCAGAGAAGGAAACAGGCACAGAAAGGTTAGGTAATATTTGCTCCTGGTTACTTAGCTAATAGTGGGGAATCCAGGATTAGAGCTCAATCTGATTCCCGAGTCTGGCCTTTTATCCACCATGTTATGCTACCTCCTAACTCCTGAATACTCACATACTTACTTGTGCCGAGCAGTATGCCAGAAGCTTTTTGTAAATCAATGCATTTAATCATCATGTCACATTAATGAAGTGAGTATTAGTATCCCAATTCTAATGTCTGGGAAACTGAGGCTTAAAAGTATTATTTTTTTCCATAGCAAAAGAGACATGATTTAACATTGAGGCAGCACAACCCTCTAGGATTCAGAGAAGCATACTTTGTTTCTTCCTTTTTTCAAACAAACTTTCTACATTGCCATTTCCACATTTAAAAAATCATGATTTTCTCCACTTGGATTACCCTCCCTCCATCTCTGCCTTTCCACATTTTACCCATTATTGACGTCCCTCCTCAAATGCTCCTACAGCCTTTTCAAATTCCTAATTATGTAATCTCTCTTTCTTGTGAATGCACATAGACTTGTGTGACAACACATTTTCTCATAAATCATGTTATACCAATATTTGATGTATGTGCCTTAGAATATGAATAAGAGAAAATAGGTACAGTATTCTTTACTCGACCTGAACCACCTACCCTTACCTACCATGATCCACCTGCTACGTAGCAAGCGCTCCATACATATTTTTTGAATGGATAAGAAAATGAGGGGAGAAAAAGAGATTATTTGTAAAGGTCCAACTAGCACTTTATAAGTGCTCTATTCTCACTTCTCTCTCTCCCTCTTTCTCCCCATGTCTCTCTCCCTTCCTCCCTTCCCCTCTGTCTAATGGTAATTTTAATATGTGAGGAATTCAACAATTAAAACCTACAAAACCTTTTGAATAAAATTATCTTCCACAGAAATTAAGGATCATATCACTAATGCTAACTTTATTTTTAGTATTAAAATACAGATATGCATGGATGCATAATGTTAATAGAGCTGGATTTTTCACTATTGAGAATATTTGATCTGCTGCGGGATATAATTATGTCTCAGGATAGAGAACTTTCACATTAGTGTCAAATAAAACAAGAAATTAAATTTAATCTCTAGTGGATCTGATTATAAACTTCTATTGTTGCCATGATATGCATGTTCTATTCATTATTTTCCTCATTTTCTATATGTTTCATTATGTTCTTTTAGGCATCTAACAGTCCATATGTTTGTAAAAAATGATTTTCTATCTTTTTTAATGCAGGATTTTAATTGTATTGGCTTCAAGTCCCATTTGACTGATGATTTGTAAATATCTATTTTTCCTTTTTTCTTTTCTGTGTGCCCCATGCTTGGTTTCTCTCTGCTGCTTCTGCACCTAATTAGCTGCACTTCACGGCAACACTGAGCAACAACTGGCATTGAAAATAAAACATTAGTTTCCTGTTTTGACACATAAAATTTGGACATTTTTCTAGATTCCAAATCAAAAGATTTCCCTTAACTAGCTGACTGCTGGTTAGGGTTGTTTAGGATGCCATTTACCTTAAATTTACCTCTAATCTTTAAGCCTCTCAGAATGCTCAGGATTCAGTCAAGTCACCGCTGCCTCTGCATTAATTAGGTTGCCCTTTCTCTCCACATACACAGTGTGCTCCTGGAAGAGGTAATCGTCCTCACATAGTAAGTATTTGGTGCTCAACAGGAACCCAGACCAAGCAGTTGTATTTCATTTCTCCTCCTGGAATTTCCTCACACAAAAGCTACAAAATGGACCACGTGCCAGATTTGCCACATACGTAGCAGCCTATTTCTCAGAAGAAATGCAAGTCGATTGACTCAACACAGGAAAAAGATAAACAGTTCATCACTCTACATAAAATATTGTCTACTGCAGGAATTCAGAAGACATCACCCTCTTGTTGATATCTTAAGCACTATCAATATTGATATCTAATAAGATTTCATATTGAACACCTACTAACTGTAACACATGCCTCAAATACCTACTACTTTTTATCTCCACAACAATCTTCTGAGATACGTACTGCCATTTTGCACCCCATGATACTAATTTTCACAGAGATTAAAAAACATACCAAAAGATATATGGACTGTAATTGTACCCCTCCTCCCCACCCCCAAAATCAGATCTCTTTTTGTATCCTTCTCCTTGCTCAACGTTGCAACTTCCATGTCTTTTTCACAAGCTAGAATTCTGGATGATATCCTTGACTAATCAATTCCTACTTGTACAGTTTCACTTGATTCCTACCTGTTCTTCCTTTCATCAGTCTTTCTCCAAAATTGCTTATTTTCCAGATTGACACTAGAAAAATAATAACAATGCTTATCATATTATTCCCCCCACCCCCTAAAAAAAAAGAGGTTCTGAAACAATCTTTAATCTGAAGTATAAAATTAAGACTTGACTCTTGGTATATAAAGTCTTTTGAAATCTGATATCGGACATCCTTTTCTCCTCATCTCTCATTTTGCCCTGTTAAGTATTCTGTTACTCTGTAATCTGGCCAACCTTCTCACCTCAGACATTCTAGAAACTTTTCATTGTGTTACATCTTTACATTGCTCAGTTAAAGTGCTTCTGATTCAACTTCATCCTCTCTAGGCTTGTTTTAATGATTTGATAATGCAGGTATAGCATATCTTTTACTCTATGTTTTGATTACTGCAACTCCAAATCTGTGGGATTTCTGAGTTCTTTATGGGATGCCCAGGATGTTCAAGGAAGTCTGTCCACACAGGCTGTTTGGAAGTAGACTATGTAGCCACATATGCAAGCTTCAGTAGTTTTTCACCTTGTAGAGCTCTGAAGTTCTTGTTTCATAGTAGCATTCTTTCCCCAGTAGTTTTTCCTTGCCCAGCCTTGTGGGTCTTTCCCTGTGCAGGTGCAGATGGCCAGAGAACCAAATTGACCGCTATGCACAACTCCATCTGTGCACAGCTCCCTTCCATCTAGTACTGTGGCGTAAAAATTCCACCCACACTAATAGCTCAAATTCTAGTAACAGCTTTTTTAGGTTATCAAGACCATCATGCTCTGTTTGGGCTTCCCCTCCCTGCAATGAAGTTAAAAAAGTGACTTCAGGCAGAAACCCAGCATGATCATGGAGGCTAGTTTATTTGTTTCCCTTTACTTAAGGAGTCCAACCTTGTTATTTCTTTAGTCCAATAAATCTGATTAGAGTTATTTCATATATTTTGTTCAGTTTTTGACTTGTTTATAGCAGGAGGACTAGTTTATACCAGTTGAGTAATAGTAGTGGAGATGGAAATAAAGTGAATGGAATCAATATGTATTCTACCTTTCAAAATTAAATTAAAACTTTCTTGTTTTGAGTAAGCTTAAAACATTAAATATAAAAAATATTGGTTAATCTATTTTTTTTTCTGCACATAACAGCTCTATCTGGTAAAATGCTAATTGGCATAATCTCATGAGTTTCCAAAATGAGTTTTGCTGCCCTGATGCTTGGCATGAGTTCCAAGTACCTTATTGTCCACTGAGCATTGCTATGCAATAGATTTACTTATTGCCATGTCCCACTGACCTAATTAGATCCCTTTGGATACACTATATAATCAGAAGGATGACACTTACGGAGAAAATGTTATGTCCTGAGTTGGTGATCTGAACATTCCTGACTTCTTTTTTCTCTTCCGTATTCTGTTCCTCTCTGGTTCCAGTCTGACACAAGCATAAGAGGTTATAGAAAATTAAAGTTTGTTACCAGAATGAAGAGAGCCTTGTAGATATTCACGTACTATTTTTTAGGTTCCTAGTGTGATAGGAAGTAGTGAGATGTCTTTTGAATAAAGGATGCTTTTTTATTACTTACTTTGAAATAAAGCAAAAATATTTGAGAAGAATGAGCCTCAAGATCAAGTCATTGTTTCATTAGTAAAGATTCTCAACCAACAAGAATATTGCTTCATCATACTTAGGAATACAATAAAGGAAATGCCGTATTGGTGATTAGGAAGATCAATCTTAAAAGTCAGTGCTTATTGATGCTATTCATTTATACTGGAAAAATAATATAAATATTTTACTCAGTAAGAAAATATAGAATACCTTTGAATTTATTATTGTTTTGAAACAAGTAACAGAACCTTTTCAGAACTGTTGTGATTTGTAACTTTCAATTCTGTCATTCAGCCTAGGGGTTTTACTATTATATGAGAATAACTAGGACAATTATATGAGAATAACAAGCTCAAAATTGCTAGAAATAAACACTTTACCATTTCTTTGGCTTTGTGAGAAAATTTAACAAGGCTTCCATTTTATACAATTAATTAAAAGAGAGCCTGTGCATTTTTTCAGTTCAAATGTATGACTCCACAGACATATCCCCGACAATTCTCAACTATTTGTATTTTTCATCAGAAACATGGGACATAATTCTGAGAGAATTCATGTACTTAAATAGCAAACTGCTTGTTTGGCCTTTAGAAAGTACTTTTTTTTTTTACACGTTTATCTTTGCAAATAAATCTTCATTAATTGCCTCATTTGGAAGATAAACATTTGTGATAATTAGTTTTTAATGGTTACTTTCATATGTTGGCTGAAATGGTCACGGATTTTATATGTCTAGGTAAATGTAATTACTATTTGAATGTTATAATGTTCGCTTGAATATATGGTAGAGACATAGTCTCCCGGAGATCAAAGTATAATTCCGCAATCTTGAGAGTCCCAAGCAACCTCTACTACTAATGCTATTTTAACAAAGGCTTATTTTGTTCCTATCCTATCCTGTTTTTGTTTTTTTTTTCCTTCTGAGGTTACAGTTTCCCAGCCTTCTATTTTTACTACTAACCACACTGATCCATACGTAAAACTACAGCCCACCCTCTGGTTTTCCCAATAAAAACAACAACAACAAAAAAACACACTTAGATGAAGAATGTAAGCAGTGGGCAGTGGCTCCCCGCTGCACGGCAGGGGGCGCTGTCCGCCGTGAGGGCCTGGGTGGGCCGCTCTGCGCCGCGGCCGCGCACCGCCTTCCCCTGCCCAGACGCAGACTAGCGCAGGCACCTCGCCGGCCTTCGCCAAAGGCTGCAACCCATTTGACAGCGACGCGGAGGAGGAGGGCGCCTGCCTTCCCTGGTGGAGGACCGCTGTGAACCTCCAGGACAGGCCTGGCGAAAGGCAGCAGCGCGTGCGGCAGGGGTTGCTGCGCAGGGCCGAGGCCACAGCCGCCAACACCAGCAAGTCCGTGTCCGCCATGCACGAGTCCATGAGGGTCGGGGTCGCCTCTTGTGAGAACTCGTCCGTCTGAGGGGAGTCTTGGAAGGCACAGAGAAGATGGTCGACAAAGTGGATCAAGATGTGAAGACCAGTCAGAGGCATATTAACAGCACTGAGAGTGTGTTTGGGGGGTTTGCCAATATTTCAATCCAAAACGGTGGAGACGCCACCTGAAGAGAATGGCTCCCCCAGCCCCCGGCCCAGCTATAACTGCAAGTCAGGAACAGGAGTCTAAGTAGCAGGCCAGCCACCCAGACCTCAGGAACTGGGTAACTCAGACTCCGTTGCTGGAGGGCCAGCTCTGTCCTGAGTGCAGGTGCTTACGTGAAGAGCCCACAGCTCCCCGCCCACCACCAGAAGATCTCCAGCAGTTTAGGCGAGCGGTCCCTGGGATGGGCCACCTGAGGGTCATAGCCTTGGGGATGCAGGAGGAAATCCAGGAGCAAGTGGACGTTCTTGACCGGCTCACGACTGGAGTGGGCAAGGGAGATGTCAATATAAAAAGCATAGAAAGAAAAGTTTGACAACTTTAAAGAGGTTTTCCACTTGCTTATGATGTGGAAAGATCGTTTTTTTTTAAAACTCTCAAGAGACTTCACTTATTATTTTAGTAAGTAATTTAATATGTTTGCAAATGTTATAATAGATTTTGCTATTATAAGGAAGCCCATATCCCACTTTTTCTTAAGGCCAAAACCTCTGTTTCAGGCTGAGCGTAAATAGCTTGAGAACCTGACCCTGCTGGCCCTGAATATCTTGGGCCTTTGGTTACCATGCTGGAATGAGAAGGAGGAGCTGCATTTCTCAACTGTGATGAGTGTATGGAAAGAGGTGGAGAGTTCCAGTTTTGGAATCACCATCCTTGGTTTCCTGTGCGCTGTACTTCTCTCATTCCTTGACCTTACAAAGAGTCAGAACGCTGAGGGACTGTGAGCCAGTGGCCTGGGGTGGGAGGGGGCTTTCCACACTGTTGTTTAGCAGTCGCCTCTCGCCCCCACCTCCCAGCATACTGGGCACATTGTGATTCTCTCCACCCCTTAGCAAAGGATCATTAGATTTGGAAATGGAGCAAGTAGGCACCCTTTGCTGTTTTATAGAAAAATGTTACTTACTTCCCTCCTGCCCCTCCATCCCTGGCCTTTGTTTCAGTAGAAGGAGTTTAGAATGGCTCTGCTCACAGTGAGCAGGGAAATGTGTAAGGAATTGGGTGAGCCATTCCTCCTGTGTGCTTTCATCCTTAGCTCCCTGTCTCTGGTCAGGAACGGATTCTGCAACAGGGTGGCCCTGTAAAATTTGCAGGAATGGAGCGTCACATAGACATGGCCATACAGTGGGCTTCTTCCTCTGAGTACGCCACCCCTCTGGGCGTCACCCCACAGACCAGCTTTGGGTAGGGCAGTGGTTTATTCAGTATCTGAGGTCTCTTGGCTTGTCCGGGAATCCTACCCCCTTCCCTCTTCTCCCAGGGGGTGATAACCAGTTTTAGGACTGGAATTCCACAAATAGTGCTGCCTTTGTCTAGATAGATTTGGTTAAAAAACTAATAAAGAAAAGCCCAGCTCGATGTCTTCTTTTATTTATTCATTTAAAAGCATTAATTAAAATTAAATTCTATAATAAAATGAATTCCTTTCCATTGGTACTTCCAGTGAAATAATTGAAATCACAAGATCTGTGACTTTTTAAGAAACAATAAAAATATTTTGAAGATGGTGAAAGGAACTGATTTTATTAAGATATGTCAGGAAATGGTTTAAAATAACAGTGTCTTTCACCTTAAAGTGTGACACTGACCTTTGTGACCTTAGCTGGTTTGCAGTCACACTCTGCAGCCTAGAAATAATAGAATAATAGTCCCTTAAGGCATAAGAAACTTCTGAACAGTACTGCAGCAGTGCATTCATATTTATGTAGCAATCTGTAAAAGTTCCAGCACCTGATGCACGATCTTCAGAAAAATACTGACAGCCTCCATTGGCAAACAAATTTTTGTGAACACTGCTCGTGTTCCAGCCCTTCAGAGAGTCCTGTCCCAGTCCTTGTGACAGTCCCAGGATGTAAGGATATGATCAAGAGGTTGGTTTATCAGATGAGTTCAACATTATTATTTTCTTGTTAACTGATAAAAGGAAAATTTTAAACCTACACCCAGCCCCAAGGAAACTAGTCCTGAAGCTTTCAGTGAAAAGGCTGCTCAAAAGCATGAAACCAGAATGAGGAGCAGCCTTGCATACATTTCCACTCATTCTGATGTTTTCCATTTTCTTTCCTCTCTGATACCTTTCTTGAATGTCGTTACAACTGTTTCTCGTTATTATCATTAGGCATAGATTCACGGAGGTTATTTATTATAACATATCTAAACTTCTTTTGCAGATAACTGAGGACAGAGGTCACCACCAAACAATTTTCAGTGGCCTTCCTGAGGAAAATTGTTATTTTGTATAGTGGGATTAGTGATTTAACTATAGTACCATCTTATTCTACATATCTTCCCTGTCTTTTGTTGGTTTGATAAAGCCAATCACTCCCCTCCTTTATTTTTCTTTCCTTTTTTGTTTTTTTTCACCCCAGGCATATGGAAGGAGACTTGCCTTTATTTCTAGAAATGTCTTCCTCTGACATGGCAGGGGGCTCATCTGTTTTCTTTCATTCTTGTTCAAACTCTGTTCTAAGGCCTTAGCCACCGGCCAGTCTTTAAGCCACACAGTGACCTGCTACAGCAGCCAGCTATCTTCTTATTGCTGGGTCTTCAGACCCTGCTTCCTGGCTTTGAAGGACTGACTGCTTACACTACTTTATAAAGCAAAATTGCTTGTTCCTTTTCATAGAGAATGAGGGAAGACCTGAGAAGGCTCCAGAATCTTTTCACATGATGAGTGTCATCAAAAGGGAAAAACTCCACCTTCTAAACTGACACATCTCAGAGATGCTCAGCAAAGGGCCAGACCTGAATTTGGCTACTCAGTGTCCTCCCTAATACAGCCTACACCAATGAACTGATAGGACAACATAGTACCAGCTGTACCACTTCCTGCCGCTCACTAATTCTATCTTCTCTCTCTCCGTCTGAGCCCTACTCCACATCCTATTATTGTAAAATTGTCCTGGAGAACTACAAATTCTTCTCTTTCATATATGCATAGCAGTATTTATTAGGGATAACTGATTACTCAGGTAAACTCCTCCCAGGGAAATGAGTCCTTTGTTATCATACTTATACAATGAAAAGAGGCCACTCAGATTATCACTTCCAAAATAAATAAAACATAGTGCTAAGTCACTCGTCTATAACCCTAGAAAGACCTGGCAATGTATTTTTGGTTTTAATTCTACCACATTAGTTACCAAGAAAATTAAATTAGATATAAACTCTAAGAATTAAGATTAGGTCCTATAATCTATCATTATGTTGGAAAAGTCCTTTATTAAATACTGAAATGCTAGGAACAGAAAAGATGTATTTATCTGATGCACATGGAAAATAGTAAATGATTACCTACAGAAATTAATGGAGAGGGAGAAAACAAAAAGATGATGAGAACAGATTTCTAAATCTAAAATATCCAAATTAGTAGAAAATACAGAAAACTAGGGTAATATAGAGCTGTTAGAAACTCAAAAAGCAAAAAGGAGGTTGGGTAATAGATCCAGAAAGAGATTGACATTGAGCAAAAGGAAGGAAGGATAGGACAAAGGTTAGAAAGGTGTGTGGGGGGATGTAAGTTTTATCACTTTCATGAACAAGGAAATAAATCAACAGGAATATCAGTAATGGTGTAAACCAATTCAAACCTAACAATTCAAGCATAAGGTGCAGATTACTTAACAGCAGATATTACAGTTTAAAATGTGAAAAACAGCAAGGAATAGGTTGTGATATGCTGGATATTTAATATATCACAAGGAAAAGTGTACAGATTATTAGGTAAGAGGAAATGCATTCCATTTGAAAATAGGAGAGGTTTGCTTGCCTGGATGAAAAAAATATAATTTTGACTTCAGACTCATAGTCCATAAAAATTCAGTAATATAGCTATCACAAAGGAAAATGAAAATAATTATAAAGAGATAAACATGAGAAAAGAGAAAAAGGAAATAAAATAAAAGTGGGACTTTATGACTTTTTTAGTCACTTTACTATTTAAAAGCAATGGAAATCATTGCAGAGGAAAACATGTTTGATAACATAAAGTTAATACTTATACATGGCAAAATAATTTAAAAGAAAATAACATGGGAGATTTTTGCAGCAAATGTTGCATAAGTAATGTTTTAAATAAAAAGTTACATATAAATCAGACAGAACTGTGGCAGACAACCTCTAAAATAGTTCCCTAGTTTTCCCTGTTTCCTGGTATCCATGTCTTAGTTTGCTAAAGCTGCCAGAATGCAATATACCAGAAATGGGTTGGACTTTTACAATGGGGATTAATTAGCTTACAAATGCCCAGTTTTAAAGCTGTGAAAATGTGCCAATTCAGTCATCCACGAAACATGCCTTCTCTGAAGACTGGTCTTCCTCTGTCACATGGGAGGGCACATGGTGATGTGTGCTGGTCCTTCTCTCCCAGGTGTCATTGCTTCAGCTTCTGGTTCCAGTGGCTTCCTCTGTGAGCGTCTGTGAGTCCTCTCTTAGTTTCTCAAGAGTGTTTCTCTAAGGTCTCCGGGGTAGTCTCTGTCTTTTATCCTCTTATAAAGGACTCTAGTAAAATAATTGAAACCTACCCTACCCTGAATGGGACCAAAAGGTCCCACCCCAATAGGTATGTACCCACAGGAATGGATTAAAAGAACCTGGCCTTTTCTGGGGGATACATAACAGCTTCAAACCAGTACAATGTCCTTGTGTAATAGCCTCTCCTTGAAAGTGAGCTGGGCCTAGTGACTTGCTTCTGGTGAGCAGAAAATGGCAAACACGATGGATGTCATGTATGAGCTTAGATTACAAAAGGCTGTGCCTAATGACTTGCTATAATGAAGAAAATAGTGTATACTGATGAGATGCCACTTCAGACATTAAGTTAAAAAGAGAGTATGGGTTTTGTCTTTCACTCCCTCTCTTTCTTTCTCTCTCACAGCCTTTAATCTAGGGGAAGCAAGCTTCGTGATTGTGAATAGCTCTAGAGAGAAGACCACATGGCAAGGAACAGTTGAGGCCACTTGACATCAGCCAACAAAGACTTGATGCCTGGTGACAGCCATGTGAGTGAACGTGGAAATGGACCCTCCCTCAGCTGAGCCTTGAGATTGCTGTTGTCCCAGCTGATATCTCGATGGCAGCCTTGAAACTTCACAATGAGGCCTCCAGTGAAACCACATGCAAATTCTAGATCCACAGAAATGGTGAGATAGTAATATTTGTTTTTTTAAATACGATTGGGGATAATTTATTATATATCAATATATACTTAATGCAAGTGACAAGACCATAATTGGATAAACATGGAAATTCCCAAAGAGAAATTTTGGGAAATATTGATCAGAACAGAAACTACTGTATTGGAGGAGGAAAACGTATCATGTTCAGTTTGTCGAAATAGAATGCATGTTAGTGAATTCAGGGATAAATATTTTCTTAATATACCCGCATTATATTTAATGGTGAAACATGAAAAGTTATCCAGTAAGGACAGTGACAGAATAATAATGACCTACTAAATTATTCCTGAAATCATTGATTTGAAATTATGGCCAATCAGCAAGATAGGGATCATAAGTAAGGAGGAGATTTATTAGAAAGATGGGTGCAAAACATCATTATTCTTTTGTAGATTATTTAGCCTTAACTCTGTTTACAAGTTGTTTTGTTCAGCATAAAATCATTTATATCATGAGTTCTTAACTCTTGAACTCTTTATTTTGCATGGTTGTAAGGTATATTATATATAATAATGTCTCTTTCACACATTGATGTCAATTTGATGTGAAATAGAATTCTTAGTTTATAGCCTCTTTCTTGAGTTTATAGAAAAAATTCACTGATAATTTAA